>SCLG01000347.1:152431-163175 GCA_004367875.1 Oikopleura albicans | reverse complement strand
GGACGCGATCGTGACGCCCCAACTGGTCGCCGAAATTTTGGCCTTTTTGAGGCAGATTGTGACCGCACATGAAGACCTAAAAACGTACTCAAGAGGAAAGGATACAAATAATAGATCATGTGATGCACGTGATATTACACACGTTTTAGAGGTTAACTTGTACACACAAAATAAGCAATTTATATTTTTGACCCTCAACTTGAGGGCCGGCCCCCAAAGGAAAAATTTAATCCAACATTAATTTTGCCAGGTCAAAACAGTTTCCGCAGTCGTTATTAATCTGTTGGACGTTTTTTGGAAAATTTGAGAACGAAAATGGTATTGAAAAAATACTTTTTGAGGAGACCTTTATTTAGAGAAAAAACGGTTTTCGGGAAAAATACAAAAAAAAATGTTACAGTCCTTACTCCCTTTGGGAAGTTTTCGGTTCTTGAAAATAGCGTCCGAAAAAGGAGCATTGTCACAAAAAGGATCATTTTTCTATTTGAATGGCCCCATGAACCGTCCCAAAAGGAGCAATTGCCCTAAAAAGGAGTAATGACTGTATTCGGGGAAAACATTATTCCGAGAAAACGTCTTTTGGGGAAAGTTCAAAAATGGCTTTTCGAAGAATATGTTATTCGGAGAAAGTTCAAATGATCCTTTCAAATTGAAGAGCTGCTCATAACTCACCCTTATAGTCTATAAGTTATAGACTATAATAGTGTCTCTAATACAGTTCGATATTATCGGGTAAAATAATTTTAGGGATTATCCCCGAAAAACGTTTTCTTTGAAAAGCTCGCTGCCTATGACTCATAGCCTATGAGTCATAGGCTATGAGGACGGTCAACCTGACCTTGGACGTTCGCGCTTTAACTTTTGTAAAATAAATAAAAAAAACTGGCAGCTCTGAAGCATTTTGGTTTGCCTATCTGGTCTAGTATTATTTTATATCTAGTATGTCACAGTCTCGATTTATTCAATTCTGTTACATAATTCAATTCTTCATTTTCGTCTCAGACCGTTTTTGAACAATCGGCGACAATATCTTTGTACGCCTTTTTGATAAGAATTATTTACCTAAAAAAAGAATTGAAGAACTTTAAAATTACAAGACTAGATAGACTATGTAAGATCGTAGTAAATTTTGATTTTAGACAAGTTCAGCCCTTTGCCGAATCGGCAGAATCAGGAACCGACAGAATTGTCTTGATAGTTCATTTTATTTTGTCATCAGCAGGCCATTTTTAGTAAAATTTATCACACATATTTTGAAGCTTGAGCAGAATATACTGCCCCTGCTTCTAAAGCGTTACACCTTAAATCGTTACAAAATGACGTCATGATAATACGGTAATTTTTCAGCAACAAGTTTAAAATTGTACGCCGTTAAAACGTACGCTAAAATAAAGAAAACACCAACGAACTCCTTTTAAGGGTAAAAAGGGCCCAAAAACGTTACGAAATGACGTCATAACTAAAAGCGTTACACTTTTTGAGCCACAAATTGTAACGCTTTTGAAAAAGAGTTGTAAAAAAAATCTCCTAAGCCGGCCAGAGGAATTTTTTGAAAACTACATGAAAGAGATCACACATTTCCTCGAAAAACATTTTTATTAACTCACGGGGGGAACTGCGTGTAAATAGACACGCAACTGGGTTTTTTCGTCGATTTAAGGCATATGGAGGCCCCGTAGGGCAAAATGGGTATTGGTGACCCCCCCTCAACTTTTCGAAAAAAATTCGATTGACGGTGTTTTTTGCGTAGGTTGGATATTTCAAACAGCTCTCTAGGGGGCCCTGGTGGCCCAAATCAATTTCCGAATAGTGAGATCGACGTAGTTTGACGAGCTCTACAACTTGGCAAACCAGTTTTTTTGAATTATTGTGATTTTTTTAAAAACTCCTTCCCCCTGAGAGTTAACAAAAACACGGTTATTTCAATTTGGTATCCTGACTAATAGAGCTACACGACAATTTTATGGCGTTAAAGCGAAAACATCAATTCGTTGAAAGGGAGTTGCAGAACGTTAACACAAACGTTAACATTGGCCAAAAACGTCCACGTACGGATCACGTTTACCATCAGGCTACCGAGCGGTTTCAAGAGGTTATCCAAATTCAACCGCAACAGCCAAAACCGGTTTCGAAACCGACAACCATTCTTGTACCAAATGATGTTTCAAACGAGCAAATTATGGAAATGTTGTCAAAAAATCAGGCAATTTTGAAAAGTGCCAATAACGGCCCGATAAATATCCAACGCATTAATCAAAATTCAAATGCGATTCATACCCCAATGCCGGGGCCGACTGGATTCGTAAATGCTATGCCGGTTGTCACAGCGCCACCTGTTGGCATTCCAATAAAAATCATAACCAAACCGAGTAATGAGAAGAAAAGTGTTCAACAAACTACGGAAGTGGCTCCACCAGTGGCACCACCATCACCAACTGATTCCGAGGTCAAGGTCAAGGCTGACATATGTGTATTCGTTACAAAAAATATTGCTTTTCTAAGTAGGTGCCAAAAAAACGAAATTACTTTTTTTTTTTAATTATCGAATTATAGAAAAACAAATAAAATTTTTAACTCCTGGAGCACGTAATATTTTTTGGACGTAACCGGATAAGGTCGAAATGCAGGAAAGGTCGAAGTCGACTTTTTCAGGTTTCGACCTTTTCCGTGTTTGGACCATTTTTCGTCCCAAAATTTTTTCGTCCAAAATAAGTTTTCTAAAACCACATTTCAAACCGATTTTTTGTGAAAAAAAAGTTTGGACGAAAAATATTATTTGTCAACCTAACATTGACAAAAAGCTCTGGCACCTTTTGGCGCAAATCCGGTCAATTTTCATATATTTTTTTTTTCGTATCTAGCGCCGCCACGCGGCAAACAAAAATGCACCACCTAACCTTGTTGAGATACAAGCGTAGGTTACCGTATTAATATGTTGACCCGTTTTACAGTGTGAACCAATTGACGACTCTTTTGAAATTGAGTGTATCGAAACTGAGGATGACGAGGAATTTAACATCCGCCAGGCGGCGGACTTTATCAACGAGGAGGAAACAAACATGGAAACCTCAATTGTTCCAAATGAAGTCTCCGAAATCCTCCAAAAAGTATTTGAAGCAATGTCACGTGAAGAATCGGCCGAGGGAGAAACTGTAACTCGAACTGTAGATTTAAGAAAGGGTTTTACGCCGACAAATTTGATATTTGTAAATTAAGTCCTAATTTTGCAGCGGATGAAAATCCCTCATAACGGGTATTCAGAAGTGAACTACACAAAGTGTGCTGTTTTCAGCGATAACATTAACGACTACGCATTGAGACGTTTTTGCGTCGTCGGTTAACGGCGCACCCTGTGTATTAGGCTGCCTACAAACTTTCCTTTAGGAGTACCAAAAACGATATTCAAAATCAGAAAAGTACGTTTTGTGCTTTCGGGAAAAAAAAAATTCGAAAATTTTTCGAAATTTTTGCGTAGGTTGAAAAAGTTGAAAAATTTAATGGTGCTGGAAATCCTATGATTTTAATATCATAGAATTGATGATTTATTTTCATAAAACGTAAGCGGGAAGAATTAAATTTTACAGCAGCACAACGAAAAACCAGTTATTTAACGGTTTAACCGGGTTAAATTAACCCCCAATAGAACATACAATGCCATGCAACTGGGACGAGCTTGTGCCATTCTGATTAACTCTGGTGAGTACACTCAGCTCGAATTCTTACTCAACCACGTCCCCGATGACGATCAAATGCGGTTTAACCAGGAGCTACTCCGAGCCCGTTGCGCCGTTCTTTATCAAAAAATGGACAAACAGGCGTTTAAAGAGTTGTACCGCTTGTTAAACTCAACCCAATTTGCTCCCGAACATCATAAATTTTTGCAGCAGCTGTGGTTTAACGCACATTATCTGGAGGAGGAGATGCGAATTGATTATAAGCGACCACTTGGCGCAGTTGATAAATATCGCATTCGAAAGCGATGGCCACCACCAAGCTCCATATGGGCCGGGGAACCAACCANAGATTTTTAGACTATCAGACAAAACTCTGAGTTCGCCTAATACGGGTCGGTCGGGTAAAATTCCAAAAATCCAACCAGAGAAAGTTTTTTTTTTGTCATTTTATCGCAAATACTCGAATAAAGTGAAAAAAAGAAATATTTGGAATTTTCCGACCCTTATTTTGCGCATTATTTTTTTTCTTGAAAAAACGACCCTTATTTGGAAATTTTCAAAAAACGACCCTTATTTGAGGTCCAAACGAACCTTATTTGGCGCAATATATTTTTTTTTTTTTGGAAAAACCCGACCCTTATTTGAAGTCCGCGACCCTTATTTGGCGACCCCCCCCCCTGAAACAATGAAAAAATCGCTCATTTTCGGGGACCTCCTTACTTTTTTTTTCTGTAAAAATAGGGGTCAGAGTTATTATGAAACCACATTTATGATCAGTTATCGTCACAGTATTTTGTAACTTTAAAAGGGATATCGTATAAGAAGTCGGGAAATCATGAAGGATTACTATGCGATGAACAAATACCCAAATTTGGACGATCGCCGCATGTTGGCGTCAAAGTGCCAACTGAACATGGAGCAAGTGAAAAATTGGTTCAAAAATCGTCGAAAGCGTGAAAGTGATAAGACAATAATGGGGCGTAGTGCGATGAAGGCACACACCATGCTCCAATTTCATTCCGAAACTAAAAACAAATTGGCGATCGAGCCGGGTTCCAAGCCCGGTCCCATGGACAAATTTTTAAAGTCAAAGGCCCCAACAGACTTAGGGTTACCAAACTGAAATTGAACACCAATTTTTGAAAATTTGCAAACTTATCATAATTTTTCAAAATATACTGCCAGACGGGTATAAAAAATGACAAAACTTGGTTATGGTGATCTCCACAAGTAAAATTCACCAGAATTTCACCAGTCCAAAAAACGCGTGTACGTTTGGTTTGGTTTGTCGATTTTTGCAATCCTGCTCTACAGTCCTTACTCCTTTTTCGGACGTTTTCGGTTCTCGAAAATATCGTCCGAAAAAGGAGCATCGTGACAAAATGATGATTTTTCTATTAGAATGGCCCTATTTTGGCCGAAAAAGCGTCCCAAAAAGGAGTAAGGACTGTAGTTGCTAATTATTGTTAGAAATTTTGCTTTTTCAGTTTTTGAATCCTAAACAGACCGGACAAATGAACCACAGTCGCCTGAAAAGGACGATTTTAACGATTTACTGTTGGAAGGCATCGAAACCCTCGAAAATTGCGAAACCATCCATGTTCAAGATGATCCAGATATTAAACCCGAACCGCTCGATCCCGACGATGATCTTATTATTGAAACTTTATCAAATCCTGCCAGGGCAAAATAGCCTAAAACTATTTTTTAGCCCTAGATTCTGCGACAATATTGAAAAAATCTTCAAGTAGGGTTGCTGTACTGCACAGCCTTTTTTGCTTCAATGCGAAAGCAAACAAACTTTTTCAGGAAACTACATACTTTCGATAATCAAAAAGTTAGACATATGTCACATATTGGGATAGAAGAACAAAAATATGAAATTCTAGTAAATCCGAATGTTTTTTAGGTATAAATGGAATAACGGATGTGGCCCAAAAAGTATGAAATCTTGGTTTTATTTTCGAAATTCAGACATAGACTGTCCGATCCAATTATTCACATTTAAAAAAGATTTTGTTAGACCCTAATTAATACTTTTTTATTTGCCACTTATTATTGCTAGATTACCATTATAGGGTGAGGCATGCGACGATTGGGCCGTTTTCTTGTTTTTAACCTATTAGAATACACCATTTGGAAAAAAACGGCCGACTTGTTTTCTGCCTCATCTTGTTATAACACTCGAACACAATGAAAACGGGATAAGAAAAATAGTATCGGATTTGCGCGCGCTGATTGGTCAAATGCGATTGCAGCTTTTTCTCCATTGGCTCCATGCGCCATCCAATACGATTTTGTTTCCCTTTTTTATCCCGTTTTCATCGTGTCCGAGTGTTGTGATATTTTAAAACAATGTCAAAATCTATTCGTTTATCGGTCCACTCTCATAATGAAATTTTGTTTCCTTCAATTAACTCCTGCGCTCGTAACTTTCATTTAGTTTATCAATACAAATTAAAAATTCATAGCAGCATGTTTCATAGGTATGGTTCTTATTTTTTTAGGAGTTGGTATTTGCTTTTTATCACTGTAATTTTCAGTTAACCTATATGTGCTAATTTACGCAACTAAAATTGGAGTTTTTGATGTAACCCGTAAACATCCAGACTAGTCGTGTATAAATTTTCACCAGAAAAAAACGCGATGATTTAGTATAATAAACATCATCATAAATCAGTTCAATTCGAATAGATGAACTCTTAATCTTGAAAACTATTGGAGTGATTTTCAAACGCGAAAAAAATAAATAATGTTACCACTTTTTGGTAACGTTGCTTGACAGCGCGTCTGAGGCCTATGTGGCCTGTCATTGGTCTTTTTTTGAGTGCGCTCGGCCAATCACCGAAAGGCAATTTCCTTTTTTTATTACAGTCCTGTTTTTCGCGTTTTAAATTCAGGACGATATTTGATACCTTTTTTAGACTTATTGGACTCCAGGCGCATTTTTCGAGTTTCCGAGAAATTGTTTTAGCTCCCGGTCATATTTTTTATCCACTCGACATCATATCAGGGCTGGGCAACAGCCAGCTGGCTTTCCCAGCTCGACAGCTCGTTTTTTTATTATTGAGCTCGAGAGGCCAGCACAGGACAGCCCGCTTTAATTATTGAGCTCAAGAGGACAGTTCAGGACAGCTTTTTTGAATTATGCCGAGCCCTGCATTGGATCATACCTCGATCATATGTATTGGTTAGGTTTCATCGTGAACCACATTCACTTTATTTTTTTTTTGTTTTTAATCAACTTTTTATGAAAATTTAAGCTAGTATTAACTGCACTGGTCAACTTCGAAACTTTTAGTAAACTTTTATCATTTTCCGCTGATCATCATATTTATGCAGTTAGTACCTTTTGGTTCGAGAAATACCACGATTTGTGCCCTCATTCCATACCCATACAGATCTGAAAGCCTTCAAAAAAAAAACTGTTACAATTCACTTACAAACATTGGTTAAAAGTTTTAACTTCAAACCGTATATACCCCACAATAAACTGCTATCCGGCGAACCGCATATTTTCGTTTATTCTGCAAGGCAAAAATGCAGCTCCATACAAGCCAGCAACGCCCAAAAAAATCGGAACAATGCTGACTTATTATTTGGAAATACAGTCTTTACTCCTTTCGGACGATTGCTCCCTTTTCGGCCAAAATGGGGCCATTCTAATACACTCCCTGAGGGTTTATCTGCCCAAAAAGCCCCGATGGATGGTTTATCTGCCCAAAAATATTTCAGTTAAGTTTTCCGCCTACGCCGGCGGGTTTATCTGCCCAAATTCTGTTTATCTGCCCACTTTTCAGGTCGTGAAATGGGCAGATAAACCCTCAAGGAGTGTATAAAAATGATCCTTTTTGTGCTCCTTTTTCGGACGCTATTTTTGAGAACCGAAAACGTCCTAAAAAGGAGTAAGGACTGTATTTGCAAATCACAAGTCAGCAGCGTTCAGTCTTTTTTTGGGATAAGGATGTTTTCGAGAATATATCAATGTTCTGTACACACTAATCCCACAACGGCCGTTCATTCGAGAATGGAAACGGAGTAAGGACTAATGAATATCAATAAAGGGTTCCAGTCCTTACTCCTTTTTGGGACTGTATATCCCCGAGTTCGCTCGATTGGTTTTCTTTTTATTGCATAAAAAATATACAGGATTAAAGACAAGTTGTAAATGCTACATAAAATAAAATGAGAACAAAAACATTTTGGCGGTTTATATTTTTTGAGCAAAACGGATCGCGCGATCTCTTTAGTCTTTTTTTGCTTTAATTTTGCTCAAAAAGTAATAAATCCGAAGCAGTGCATAATTATGAATAATTTATTCTAAAAATAAATATAATTTATTATTCTAAATTATTGGCAGTTGTTTCCAGGCGAAATTCGGTTCCAGGCGGTAGTTTGCCTTTTCGAAAATACCTACTTTTCAAGAGCCAAAAATATGGATTTAATACAAACGGCCTTTCCATCTGACCTTCATCTTCCGGTTCCATTAAAGGTGTTGGACTTAAATCAGTTTAGAAGAAAATCGATTTATTACAGGGTATGACCAATATCATATCGGTCAGTTTTCATGTGCGTTTCTTTAGGAAATTACATTTTAAATACAGTCATTACTTCTGTGAGGGGCGCTCTCATAACCGACGTTTATCCCATCATGGAAAAAGATTACAGTCCTGGATTCCACAAGGGGCGTGTCCATAACGGCCGTTTTTTATTAACGTTTTTTGGGGGTCAAAAATTCCAGAAGTTTTCTTGTTTTTTCGTGTGGCACATGTCGCATGTATACAGTAGTTGAATTTTATAAATTCGTTCAAATTTTGCGCCCTTTTCAACGTTATTCATTTTCTCAATTAATTTTTAGGAGTTAAAATACGCTCGGTTTTGATCTTCTCTAAGAGTTTAGAACAATTTTTAAGGAATCCTTGGTCCTTTGTCATACTTTTGGTAAAAAAACGAGATCAAACCGCATTTACCGCCTAGAATGCTACACGGCTAGCATGCCTGTAGCATAGTATCCGTGTAGCATTCTAGGCGGTAAACGCGGTACATTGTGCCGATTGTCACAAAACCAAGGTCAACTACAGTCATTAATCTCAATACGAACGCGATGCAAAACGCCCGCGTTTTGTGGTTAAATGTCTCCAAAACAGGACACTTTAACAACTCACCCCAACACGGACGCTATTGTCGAGAATCAAAATCGTCCGTATTGGAAGTAAGGACTGTAGTCGAATTATATAATTCATAATAATCGAGTTTTTTCAGAACCTGATCTCTCTCCCTTGTCGTTAAATGTCCGAAGGAATACACTGGCAAAAACCGACGACAAAATAACAATTAAAAATGAAAAAAGTTGCATGGATAATTTCGGTGCGTTTTTTTTTTATTTTCGGTTGAATTGAGAATGACACGTTGCTTTTATATATCAAGTCGTGCGCCGAATCAATTATGCAATTATAGATATTTAAGATTTTTGGTGACACACAATGCTCATTTAATTCGCGTGAATATCCAGTATACAATCGTTGACGTCAGCATCTGTATTTATTCCTGATTCACTGAAATTGACGGCCTAAGAATGAGTACATACGGTACAAATGGGGGTTCGAAATGATAGGTATGTACCTAATTATTAGTACCCATTAAACAGATCAATGGAAGGGCCTTGAACTGATCATAATTATTTATTTTCGAATGGACTGGAAAATAATTGATCACAACTTGCTTNCATTTTGACAACGAATCGCACAAACTAAACTTTACTACTTAGTTGTATATCCTTAACTCCGGTGGGTCATATCATATGACTCATATAAAATTTGGTTTGACCCCTCTATCAGCGATTTCTTATTTGAGTCCGTTTTGATGAGATATGAGAGCAAATAGGCCGTCACACAGTGACCCCAAGAGTTCATATAAAAAATTAACCGCCTGGTTAATTGCCCTTATTTTTTAAGTTACCAAAAGACGTCAATATGGTACTTATTCAAACTGCAAAAGCGCATTTAGTCCATATCCGAGACGAAATTAAGTCATAAATATTTAACTCAACCCATAAACGCCCAAAAGCTGGATTGTGAGTTTTAATATTTTGCTCCTTAGCACCAACAGAGATATGGTACATTTTCCAAAAACTAATATAACTTGTTTATTTAGCTAGCGGTCATTCTGGCAAATTTTCACAGTTGTACTGAACCATCTTCGTGGTTAACCGCGCGAAAAACCTTGATTTTACCGGTTTTATTGACATTTCGGTTAAAATTTTATCTCCCAATAAGATGATTGTGTTAGCGAGCTAAAAATGCTTAATCAAAATTCACGTCAATTTTCAGAGGCATACGAGTTACATATCTAACTAACAACTTAGAACTTAAAGCATATATAAGCATGTTGTACTCATATATAAGATTTTGCTTTTATTTTCATTATGTACATTAACTTACATGTAAAATGCTGTATTGACAATTTGCCTACTAAACATGTAGTATACTTCAATTTTTGGTTTGCATTGATTATGTCTTTCTTTCGTGGAAAATAATGCGATTCAAGTTATTAAAGGGTAAAAGTGAAGTTTTAGGGGCCTTGGCACAGACGTAAAGCGTCGCAATATTGGCTATATTCTTAGCATATTACTGATATATTACATATTGTATATCAATACGGTATTATTCGACTATTAGTAGTATTAGTTGACTGGTATTATGCGGCATAATTGATGCCTTAACAGTCATGCGCATCTGGGGTAGCTAGCTACCCCAATTGACTCTAACTCGCCAAACAATAAACGAATTTTTTTGATTATTATTTAATTTTGAAGCCCTGTTCGTTTTCTCTTACTGGGGTGATTTTCAGTCTTAACCCTCGTTCTCCACGGACCCAAACGTAAAAACAATTTTCTAAAAAATAACTTTCTCCCATATAAAACCGTAAAAAAAATTTTTGATTTCAAATCCGTTGTCCGTTTTTTATTATCACAAGCCGTTCTCTTTTTATTTAGAAATAAAGTGAAAATGGGTAGCTAGCTACCCAATATGCGCATGACTGTTAAACTTGTTTGCAGTTAGTTGCACATT
>SCLG01000347.1:134681-150298 GCA_004367875.1 Oikopleura albicans | reverse complement strand
TCGTTACACTCAAAATCGTTACACTCAAAATCGTTACACTCAAAATCGTTACACTCAAAATCGTTTTTTTTTTTAATTTTCAGAACTCCAAATTTGAAGATTTATTTACGGGAATAATAAGGAACAATAAAAACCGATAAAGCAGAGCTTTTATATTATCGGTCAGTATTTCAAAATTTTTTTTTTTTCGTGTTCCCAGTCCTAATCAGCTACCCATAAGACGTTATGGATTTGCTAGTTGTGGCGCCATTGCTCGTTTGAACGTTGACCCCATTTGTAGGCTAATCTCCAATCCAAGTACGGTCTGGAAACACCTACTATAAACACAAAATCGTTACACTAAAAATCCTTACACTCAAAATCGTTACACTCAAAATCGTTACACTCAAAATCGTTACACTCAAAATTGTCACTAAATGACGACATGACTCAAAAGCGTTACAATTTTTCCAACCACAAATCGTAACGATTTTTAGGTAGTAATTTTACTTTTTTTTCCACTTGGGGCGATTAAACTACCGCTTTCGAATATGCCTTTTTGTAGACAATGACTGTAATATGTTTGGTTATACGGTATAGGCTAGTTATACCGTATAGGCTCAGTTATACGGTATAGCTCAATTGCTTAAATCCAACCTGTCTAAAAATAAGTAACAAAACAGCTGAAATTATAGTTTTTTTTTATAATTTTTATATTTTTTTTTTTGTTACGATTTGATGAAATAGGTTTTGTTTGAAACCTTCAAAAGGTATATGGAAACCTCACACTAGCCATGTTAACTTGAGGGCACAACTAGCATTCGATCACCGATTAATACCCAAACTATAGAGGTATCTATGTGAATACATTTACAAATGAAAACAATGAAAAGCAGCATTTGTTATCGACTCAATTTGAACCAACTGGTGCCCGTCGGGTTTTCCCTTGCTTTGATGAGCCTTCTCTTAAGGCTACTTTTCAATTTACAATCACCTATAAGTACGAAGATTACTCAGCAATTTTCAATACCGAAGTCCGAGAATCGACCACAGAGGGCGAATGGACCACCAATATTTATCACAAAACTATGATCATGCCAACTTACCTGCTAGTTTAAGGGTGCCAATAATTTCATACTAATGAGACGGCAGAGATTTGCTTTTTTAAACAGTACCCGTAAAATGCTAAATATGGCCTGCAAAGGCTTTTGAATGTCGGATAATTAAGTAGGCGGTGTTTACACATGAAGTATCAGCCACGCTTCGCGGGACTGTTTTGTCATAGTTTTGGTCAAACGTTCATATTCAGCCACGCTTCGCGGGCTGCTGTCTTATGGTACTGGTTCTGGAATTGAATATTATTTGTTATTTTATTTTATAAAAAAATATCATATGCACCCTTACTTCCAGCCATTTTGGTGTCTCCTTATTATCTTGACTCCAAAGGGACGACAAACGGCGGTGTTGATGTGCGTATTATCGGACGAGAAGAATGGGCCAGTGACTCACAGTTTGCACTTGAGGAGGCCATGTCCATTGTTGATAATATGAGTGAAAAGTTCGGTCTTGACTATTGTGATGCATTTAAAGATATGCCATGCAAAAGACGGGGTTTAAAATCTATAAAACTGATAAAATCAATCATATTAGGTTGAAAGCGCCGCAAGGATGTAAACGTAACAAAAATGGAAGAAGTTCTTATTTGTTTTTTCGCGTTGTTATGGTGACGCGGCCGATCAAAATTGGCAGCGCCAGTCGATTAAGGTGTTACGCTTACAATAGCCATTGGTTGGTTTGATTCATATAAAAGATAATCAATTTTTAACTAAAAATGTACAAAAAAAACAGCCGCATTTTAAGTATCGATAAAAATGAAACATTTTTAACCTCTTATAATAGTGATCAAACCGGTATTCCCCAATACGCGGCGGGCGCTATGGAAAATTGGGGACTGATTACTTACAAAGAGTATCTGTTATTTTTTAATGCAAATCGGGATGATTTTATGCGTAGGCGTTCAATTACATCTGTTATTGGTCACGAACTCATTCACCAGTGGTTTGGAAATACGGTTACATGTCCCTGGTGGGACGAAATTTATATCAATGAGGCCTTCGGTTCAATTGGCGGATTTTTGGGTCTAGCTCTAGCAAAGGATGCGGTATAAATAAAAAATGTCAAAATACATGAGATAAGTTACTATACACAGTTAAACGGCCCAACAAATTCTTAAAAAGTGGCGGTTCACAGGTGGCCGGGTGAATGCGTACCCGTGTACATTATTGATATAATTCTCTTACGCACCTTCTATAATGCAATTTCATTTTTGAGTCATTTTAGATGATATTTTTCGTATACACCCATTGCGCCACTATCTGGCCAGTCGTTATCTGGCCGGATTTTCCACTTGTTCCTTTTTCAGGAACTCCTATCTTATAATGTTAAGCACTGCGCCGTTATCTGGACAATATTACGTAACAAATTGTTTTTTTGGCAAAATATCAGCCAGATAACATCGCAGGGGGTGTAGTTTGAAGATTTATGTGATATCCTAGCCTAAAGTCAAACGAGGAAATCGAGTACCAATGGGAAGATGAGTATCTCGGTGATGAAATGTTTCTGGGATTGGTAGCCGATGGACTGCCCACCAGTCGACCAATGGTTAATAACGCAAATAATGGCATTCGTGAGGAGGTCGAAGATCCAACTATTATACAACTTCAATTTGACACAATAGCCTATCAAAAGTCAGGTAGCGTTATGATTATGATTCGGGCATTACTTGGTGATGATCTTTGGACACAAGGTATCACGGTTTGAAGTCTTTCAGGATATTATAAGTCATTATGTGCCGTCATTTTTAGGTTCTAAACCGTAAAATGACGTCCTTTTAGGTTCTTAATTAATCATGCATAGCATGAAGTAAATATTGTTATTTACTTGAAGTAAATAACCCAGCTGATTTTAATCTATTCAACCCATTCAAACTGCAAACAATCAATCTTGTCCCCTTNGACCGCTTTTTGTGTTCTTTATGGCGCGCTATTTTGAGGGATATAAAATAGCGCGTCAACTGTTTAAATTTAAGTTTTTTGTCAAATAAAATACGAAATACATATTTTTAACAGAGTTTTAATACTATGGTCAAAGAAGGTACTAGGATGAAGCCCCCCGAAGCAAAATGGCCAATCCCGGACAAAGGAATCCTTTTCTCTCAATTATTTATAAATATCTTAAAAAATTGAGGAGCTTCAGTGCAAAACTTAAAATTTGCCTTTTTTTGTTTGTTAACTCTCAGGAGGAAATGTGTGTATATAGACACACATCTTGTTCTTTTCGTCGATTTAAGGCATATGGAGGCCCCGTAGGGCAAAACGGGTATTGCTGACCCCCCTCAACTTTTCGAAAAAAATTACCTTGAGGGTAATTTTTTTGCGTAGGTTGGAGATTTCAAACAGCTCTCTAGGGGGCACTGGTGGCCCAAATCAATTTCTGAATAGTCGGATCGACGTAATTTGACAAGCTCTACAACTTGGCTTTACCAGTTTTTATTTTTTTTTCCGAATTATTGTGAATTTTTTAAGTGCGTGTTTATATACACACATTTTCCCCCTACGAGTTCCCAAAAATTCCTTCCCCCTGAGAGTTAATAATAAATTTTTACTTTGGAATTTGAAAACAAATTGATGCTTCGAAAATCTCCACGAATAACTAAAAAATCTAAAGATCTTATATAAAGTTCATATACATGTGTATATATGTGTGTATTTGTTAAAAAAAATATGAAGACCCTAAAATATACCGCGCGTTGATTGGCCCGTTTCCCTCTAAGTTGGAGGACAACCAATTAGCGTTGGTGGTCATTTGAAAATTGAAACTCTGAAATTTAGAGTATTATACTTATTCGTCATAAATTCATAAAATAACTGATCAATCTGTTTCATAAACACGTATAAAAAAAACTAAACAAATTCAAACCATGGTTAGGATTGGGTGAGTACTTACGTGGACAACAGTTCCAAACGGCCAACTGGGCACAACTGTTATCATACTTTGATGCGGTCGCCTTGAAAAATACGCCCAAAGTTGATTTGGAAGGCATGACAGTTACGGAAATCATGGAGCCCTATTTCAAGCAAATGGGCTACCCGGTTTTGAAGATTCAAATAGACGATGGCAAACTCACCATCAGAACAACTCGATTCATGGCGGTTAAAACCCCCAAAGATTATCCAGAAAGCAGCTACGAGTACAAGTGGCATGTGCCATTAATTCTCGAAGAAGCCGGAGTCCGTCGGGTCGTTTGGTTAAAAGACGCCGGTCAAAATGGAGGTACAGTTTATGAGGTACCAGTCGGTTCCGATGTTATTATAAATCCAGAGGCAAACATTTGGTGTCGCATCAACTTTGACTCAAATTATATCCGTCATGCAATCGCTGAGAACTGGAGATATGAAGAGTCACCAAAGGTCGTTTTGAAATGAGATTTACGTTTTATTGTGACCAAATTTTATGGCCCGGTACCATGGGTTATTTCTGTATCTTGCTAAGGTTATCACGCGAAAAGCGTAGGTTTATGCAGCCAATTGTTTAAAGCAACGTCCAATAAGCGCGCCAAAATTGAAGGTTATCTCTTAGGGGGAAGGAGTTTTTGGTAACCCGTAGGGGGAAAATGCGTGTAAATAAACACGCACTTAAAAAATTCACATTAATTCGCAATAATTCACAAAAACTGGTAATGCCAAGTTGTAGAGCTAGTCAAACTAGGTCGATCTGACTAGTCAGAAATTGATTTGGGCCACCAGAGCCCTCTAGAGAGCTGTTTGAAATCTTCAACCTACGCAAAAAATAACACCGTCAATCGAATTTTCTCGAAAAGTTTAGGTGGGGTCACCAATACCCGTTTTGCCCTACGGGGCCTCCATATATCTCAAATCGACGAAAAAACACGTTACGTGTCTATTTACACGCACTTCCCCCTGGGAGTTAACGGCGCCACATTTTAGCAAGATATATAAATAATCCATTGTAGGCTATAGCCTATAGATTAAAGCCTATAGTCCATAGATTAGGGCTATTTTTAGGGCCCCCAATCACCAATACAGTCCTTACTCATTTATTGGACGCTCATTTATCGGACGCTTTTTTGGCCAAAAGGGGGCCATTCTAATAGAAAAATGGTCCTTTTTGTGACTATGCTCCTTTTTCGGACGCTATTTTCGAGAACCGAAAACATCCGATAAATGAGTAAGGACTGTATTAACGTACTTTACAGGAAAAAGTATTTTTTTAATGTGCTATAAAATAATGATCAATCACCAAATTTGAGAGCAAAATAGCAAAATTTAAAAAATGATAGAAACAATTTTCAAATCGGCGACTAGCTTTTAGCGCGAAATGTTGCAAAAATAATGCAAGATCATTACCGCATGTTCACGGCTGAAACCAAAGCGGAATTCGATATCACTTTCACGACCCTACTAGAAATGACCGCTTTCCTCGGAGATGCCGACAAATTTGACGGACATAAACACCGCTGGCTCGTCTGGCGGGAAATGGCTAATGGAAATATTCTAAGGGACATTTATGACTTGATGCATTCGTATTTGGGAGATCAAGAAGCGACTTCCGCCGAGTTCCAACTTTTCAACAGCTATAGAGAGCATTTGTATACAAAAGGTTGGTTTTAAAAGTTGATCCAGTAATATTCCCAAAAAAGATGATTATCCCATAACGACCGTTTTTTTATTACCGTATTTACAGGGGTGATAATTCCATAAGTTTTCTTGTTTTTTGGAAGAAGTCGCAAAATAAACATTTTAAAATCAAATAAGACTTTTTTAACAATTTATATCAAACTAACCCCATGAGGGGCGCTAATTTCATGACGGCTGTTTACCCCATAACGGCCGTTTTTTTTCGAGAAACGAAAAAACCGTTATCGAATCAAGGACTGTAGTATTTTCATTTTTCCATGTTTATACAGTCCCAATATTCTTCTTTTGCACGCTGACAAGTTTTGCACTTTTGCAGGAAAGTTTACGAGACTATCAAATTGTTCGATTTGGTGTTTTGTTGTTGAAAAAAACCTCTAAACCTATTTTGGATAAATTATTGACGGGAAATCGCCCTAAATGAAACTTTTTGAGCGCGATTAAAACACGGTAATCATCTACTTTCAAATGGTGCACGTTTTTCGGAATCTCAATACACAACTGAATACTGTAATTAAAACATACCATAGTACAAACATTCATTGACGGGTACTACCCGGACAAAAAGTGTGATAGCAATAATCCATCGGGCGATTACAACTTGTCCCATGCCCGAATTATGCCATTTGTAACACGTTTTGCGATGGATTACGCCCCAATTGAATCAAGCGTCTTTCAAAATGCGCATGAACTTGCCATGGGCACTGTAGAAGGCAATTGTGGATTTATCGAACAATCTCCAGGAGCGGAATTTTTTCGTCATTCATAAATTTTTCGGCAAATTCAAGTCGATGTCGCCCAATATGGGTTTTTTTTTTCAAAAATATTATTACTCGGATGGTAATTATAAAACAAAATTGTCCAAGCTATGAGTTAAAATATAATATACCTACGTATGTTATCACCACGTAAGTTAACAAAATTGACTTAACTTAACAGTCTACTCGCGGCAACTTTTCTGCCTATACCCTACCCCCGTAAGTTAACAAAATTCACGTAAGTTAACACATTTCATGATCAATTATGATATCCTTAATATCAACCATAATCCAATTTTATCCTCAAATTGTAATAAATCTAGAAAAAAACTGCATAAATGCACGTAAGTTAACAGTTTTGTTAAATTTTTACAAAAAGGCTAAATTCACGTAACTAGTTTTTCAAAAGTTTCCGCCAACGCCCTGCCGATGTAAGTTAACAAAACGCACGTTGCTTAACACATTTTTTCAGAAGTTTTATTAACTTAAAGGGTGAGGTAATATAGATGCTAAGCCGTTTTTCGTTCGCAAGTGCGCTGAGCGAATATAAGTCACCAAAAACGGCTTAGCATCTATATTACCTCACCCTGTACGTAGGTAGGTTGTGTACTGTAGAATTACTACTAGGATTATTACATTTCGTAAAAAACAGAATGAAAATGTTTTTAGTTAAATTGCGATTCCTAATTAATTAAATTCCTAATTAATTTAATTCCTAATGAAAGACACCCGGGTTTTGACTTTTCAATCTGCTGTGATGACCGAATCCACGAGTGATAATGTTACAGCGGTTACCGATTATCTTGTCAAAGCAATAAACGACGCAATAAATGGTGGTTTGGCGATCAGTGAAATTATAGTCTGGGTGCTTCATTTATAACTTAATTTATCAAAGCTTTTGTGACTACTTTGCTAGTGCGTAACTCATAAAATAAGATGATTCTGAAAAGATTTCCAAATTTTTTATTGGATTTTTATTTGGAAAAATTATTGAGAATTTTTCCAAATCTTTAAATGTATAATTAAACTAAGGATTATCCTAATTGAGGAGGTTAAATTGATTTCATTAGCCAATTGGCTCATGGCTTGAAAGATAAACTTAGTGATAAAGCATTTTTTCAATCGGCAAAAATTTTTGAAGATTTCGAAGTAAATTTTCGAAAGACAAATTGTGTTGAAAATTGTTTTGGCCAGGTATTCAAAGTTTGCTCTTCTTAACTATTACCATTATTTTGTCAAAAATATAACTTTTGTTCGAGCAGCAATAGTCTCCGTTAGAAATTCGAAATTTCTTAAAAAATTGTTTTGAGTTTTTATTTAGGGTTGTGTTGAAGTGTCGATAGTCATTTTGAGTTACAACAACGATACTCTAGGACATATAAAATGCATACAGTATATTTTTCGTTTTTAACAGTTAATAATATAATACACAGCGTGCGCCATTATGTTTGACCTTTTCCCGCTCGTGCTGTTATGTTTCACTTTTACAAATAACTTTTCGGGTGTACATACGGGGTGTCCAACCTCAACTGATACGTTTTGTAAACCTAAAATAGCGACAAAATCTTTATATGTTATACGTCGTTATTTTTCAGTATTTCCCGCTCGTGCCATTTTGTTTCACTTTTTTGTGATTTTTTTTCTGAAACATAACGGCGCACCAGGTGTAATTTATTGTCTTTCACTGGGATGGCATTTTTGGTCCAAATTGAGCAGTTTTCAATCACCACCATCACCACAATCACCACCATCACCACAATCACCACCATCACCACAATCATCACCGATAATTCCCGATTGATTGTTCCGGTTGGTTCGAATATCCGACTACATGAAATTCGAAGTCATAAATCATATATGTAAAATGCAGTATGCAAAAGTTGTGCCGTTAACGGGCAACAATTTTTCTCGAAAATTTTAACGTTCACACGGGCGTACTTCCTAAAAACAGTAACTATGCATAGTGAATCAGAACTTTTCAACAAAAAAAATGGTACTTATGTCACCGTTCCGAATTATTCCTGGGAGTCCCATGACTTGTACAACATATCCAAGGACNAATTATATCCGTCATGCAATCGCTGAAAACTGGAGATATGAGGAGTCACCAAAGGTCGCTTTGAAATGAGATTTACGTTTTATTGTGACCACATTTTATGGCCCGGTACCATGGGTTATTTCTGTATCTTGCTAAGGTTATCACGCGAAAAGCGTAGGTTTATGCAGCCAATCAGCGGCCGCTGTTTAAAGCAACGTCCAATAAGCGTGCCAAATTGAAGGTAAGTTTAACAGCGCCACATTTTAGCAAGATATATAAATAATCCATTGTATATAAATCCAACTTTACCTGACTTTTACCCGTGGAATTTTAATCGGGTTGGACAAGAAAAAAAATCAAAATGCCGACCTCTGGCTATAGCCTATATATTAAAGCCTATAGTCCATAGATTAGGGCCATTTTTAGGGCCCCCAATCACTAATACAGTCCTTACTTATTTATCGGACGCTCATTTATCGAACGATTACTCATTTATCGGACGATTGCTCATTTATCGGACGATTTTTTGGGCAAAATGGGTCCATTCTAATGGAAAACGTCCGATAAATGAGTAAGGACTGTATTAACGTACTTTAGAGAAAAAAAAAATATTTTTTTAAATTTGCTATAAAATAATGATCAATCACCAAATTTGAGAGCAAAATAGCAAAATTTTAAAAATGATAGAAAAATTTTTCAAATCGGTGACTAGCTTTCAGCTCGAAATGTTGCAAAAATAATGCAAGATCATTACCGCATGTTCACGGCTGAGACAAAAACGGAATTCGATATCACTTTCACGACGCTACTAGAAATGACCGCTTTCCTCGGAGATGCCGACAAATTTGACGGACATAAACACCGCTGGCTCGTCTGGCGGGAAATGGCTAATGGAAATATTCTACGGGACATTTATGACTTGATGCATTCGTATTTGGGAGATCAAGAATCTACTTCTGCTGAGTTCGAACTTTTCAACAGCTATAGAGAGCATTTGTATACAAAAGGTTGGTTTTAACAGTTGATTCAGTAATATTTCCAAAAAAGTGATTATCCCATAACGGCCGTTTTTATTACAGTACCGTATTTACAGGGGCAATAATTCCATATGTCTGCTTGTTTTTTTGAAATAGACATTTTAAAATCAGACAAGACTTTTTTAACAATTTATACCAAACTAACCCCATGAGGGGCGCTAATTTCATGACGGCCGTTTACCCCATAACGACCGAGAAACGAAAACGACCGTTGTGGAATCAAGGACTGTAGTATTTTCATTTTCCATATTTATACAGTCCCAATCTTCTACTTGTGCACCCTGACAAGTTTTGCACTTTTGCAGGAAAATTTACGAGACTGTCAAATTGTTCGATTTGATGTTTTGTTGTTCGAAACAACCTCTGAACCATCTTTCTCCAAATAGTGCACGTTTTTCGGAATCGCAAAACACAACTTAATACTGTATTTAAAACATACCATAGTGCAAACATTCATTGACGGCTACTACCCGGACAAAAAGTGTGATAGCAATAATCCATCGGGCGATTACAACTTGTCCCATGCCCGAATTATGCCATTTGTAACACGTTTTGCGATGGATTACGCCCCAATTGAATCAAGCGTCTTTCAAAATGCGCACGAACTTGCCATGGGCACTGTAGAAGGCAATTGTGGATTTATCGAACAATCTCCAGGAGCGGAATTTTTTCGTCATTCATAAATATGTCGGCACATTTAGGCCTTTATATTGTTGGTTGGATGGTAATTATAAAACAAATTTTTCCGAACTATGAGTTTAAAATATAATACATTTTACTTTTTATCATCTTAACTCTCAGGGGGAGTGCGTGTATAAAGACACACAACTTGTTTTTTTCGTCAATTTAAAACATAAGGAGGCCCCGTAGGGCAGAATTGGTATTGCTGACCCCCCCCCCCAACTTTTCCAGAAAATTTGATTGACGGTTTTTTGCGTAGGTTGGAGATTTCAAAGAGCTCTCTGGGAGGCCCTGGTGACCCAAATCAATTTCTGAATAATCAGATCGACGTAGTTTGACGAGCACTACAACTTGGCTTTACCATTTTTTTGAATTATTCCGAATTATTGTGAATTTTTAAGTGTGTGTATATAAACACGCATTTCCCCCTACGGGTTCCCAAAAACTCCTTCCCCCTGAGAATTAAAATATGCCTACACGGTATACTAGAAACGCTCGGCCAAATTTCATTAAACTCAACCTAGAATTAGAACGTTTCGAAAAATTAGCAGAATTAAAATGTTTTAATTGTTAAATTGAAATTCAAGAATGACGTACATTTAATTTCTAATGAAAGACACCCGGGTTTTGACTTTTCAATCAGCTGTGATGACCGAATCCACGAGTGATAATGTTACAGCGGTTACCGATTATCTTGTCAACGAAATAAACGACGCAATAACTGGTGGTTTGGCTATCAGTGAAATTATAGTCTGGGTGCTTCATTTATAACTTAATTTTATGAGTGTAGTCGATCTGTTCTACTCCAAGCGGAAATTTTTGGGGATAGAACAAATGGGTTTTTAAATCCAAATGTTCTACTCAGCGGGTAGAACATTTGGATTTACAAATCCATTTGTTCTATCATAATCATGACGTCATTAATACAGTTAAATTCGGAGATAAGCTCCGAACTACCGTATTTTAGATGAATAACCGTAACTCATTAAAGTTTTAAAACCTCTTTTAGACATTTTTCCGGATTTTTTTTTTTTTGTAATTGGTCAATTAAGCTTTCAAGTTTAAAAACGATTGAAATTTTGTCAGTTTAAATAACGTCTGTAGAGCAAATCTGTCCTATAGAAGTCTGCGTTCAAAGAAAACCCCCTTGATTGCCCTTAATTATTAGTCTAAAAATTATTTTTTTTTACGAAAAAAAAAATATATCAGCATGTCCGTAACGACCTAAAAATACGAAACGTAAAAAACAGGGCCTCAAAGTTAAAGTGGGCTTATATCGCGCACCAAACGCAAAAAAAATGTTCAGGCGCTCAAAGTCTAAAAATTATTTTTTTACGAAAAAATATAAAAAAAAATATATCAGCATGTTCGTACCGACCTGAAAAAAACGAAACATAAAAAATTAGGGTCTCAAAGTTAAAGCGGGCTAAGATCGCGCACCAAACGCAAAAAAATGTTTAGGCAATCAAAGTCTTTTTTTTCTTTTTTTTTGTTAACTAGTCTTTGTTTAACTAGAAAGAAAATACAAAAAAAGTCTGAAATTTTTCCGATTTAAATATTATTTAAATTTTTTAAATCGTAATTTCCGTTACGTAACGTTATGTGAAACCGTTATTTCGTTAAACCCAATATTTTTAAAATTGGGTCAACAAATATGGCATTATTCCATACATATGTATAATCCGTAAAAAATAAAAAAAAAAGATCACTGTTCATCATTTTCAATGATTCGGCTGAATTTCATGTTTTCTTTCACATAAATCGCAATAAAAAAAAATATGATACTTAATTGTATGATTCGACACAAAATAATAAAAAAATAATATGATTCGTATGTATGATTCGACACAAAATAATAAAAAAANTTCAATTTCTTTTTTCATAAAATAATACAAAAAAAAATACTTTTAACGTAATTTTATAGGCCGAATTTCAACACAAACCAACCATCTAAGTCTGATTTAACCCCCGAGGGCAGTAACCTCATGTATAGTCCATACCTCATGAAAAGGCATTTTTTAAAATTAGTAAATATGGCTTAAAATATGCAAATTATAAAGCTATCATACTCAAACTCTTACTTAGGGTTAGGGTTCAGTTTCTTTACTCATATAAATCATGACGCGGCACACCATCTCGCGACTCATAAACAAACAAGCGGCGCGAAAAAATACATTAGAAAATTTAACATTATCACATATATAAATCAATCAAATACTATACTACTGCCATGGAATCGACATTATGAAACAACTTCACAAGTAGGCATATTTTTCGAAAATTTAATCAAACTCGAAAATTCTAGTGACATCGATGACCGATTTGCCGTTCGTCTCGCATCAAGCGCAAAAATCGCCAAAGACATTTTGCGCCATTTTCAGACCGATGTAAAAGTGGACGAATTTTTTGGGGATGCAACCGAATTTCAGAATTTTGTTAGTGGTGCGTGCACAGCGTTGAGCTCAGAACAAGACAGGCAGAGGTCGAAATTTATGGGATTTTTTTTTTCGTCGAGAGGCGTCCTACTGGTGTGTAGAAAAAAGCGTCACCGAGCAAATTTCGGTTGTAGGTTTAAAACAGTACTCCCTCGTATCTATTCTACGACCCGCGTCGAGCTCGGTGAAAACTGGCAATTCATACCAGTAATACGGGAATTATCCCATATGACCTATATCATATGAACCATATGTATTTCATACAAAACTTCCAACATTGTTTTTTCGGACTCTTTAGTAATGAGATCATCGTCCTTATTTAATCTGTCAACAATAAAACATACACTGTCTAAAACTGATCGCGACCTAACCGATCGTGACGTACGGTATACCGCATACCCTCGTAATGTCAAGTAAAATATTAAACTCCTAATGTGTAATAACGAATTACAGTCTGTCAGATACACGAATCCAGACACGATAAATGCTCAGAAGCAGCCAAGCAAATATATTTAAAAACTAGAGGATTTAGAATTATTTGCGCCCGTTGATTGGTTACTCAACCGATCAGCTTCTTGGCGTCCTCTCGTGTCCGGATTCGCGTACCACCTATAGATCCAAATGGCCGCATGGAAAATTATAAAACTATGGAATTAATTGTTGCAAACAAACAGTTGCCGTTTTTATCTTTAACCTCTGAGAACAGGCTGCTGATTGAAACATGGGATCTAACCGGGTATAATGAAGAATGGAAAGCTGTGATTGAACGATCAATTCAAGCCTGTACTTCCGGTAGATGGGCGACGAATAACGAATACATGAAAATGCACTATGAGTCATTCAAACAGTGGGTATGTACTGTACAAATGGATGGCTGTTCAGGACTCAACTTCGAGGAAAATCCATTCGGCGAAAGTCAATTACTACTACTGGCTTAATGTCTTGAAAACAAATAAACCAATAATGGCCTACTCAACTTTTGTTTTAATTTTACCAACCCTGAACCCCATACCTACTGTATAGGTACCTAATGTGCCCTAATCTTTCTTTTTCCTGCTTGCACTATACTGTCTAGGGCAGTTAAAATGATGATTTGATTTCGATGGTGTCCACATGGTGTCGCTGNAAGGGGACTGTATGCTCAATGCATATTTTAGAGCACTCAGCTCCGCCAACACCGCCAGCCATGGAATTGAAATTATGAATCAACTTCACAGGTAGGCATTTTTTCGAAAATTTAATCAAACTCAAAAATTCTAGTGACATCGATGACCGATTTGCCGTTCGTCTCGCATCAAACGCAAAAATCGCCAAAGACATTTTGCGCCATTTTCAGACCGATGTACAAGTGGACGAATTTTTTGGGGATGCAACCGAATTTCAGAATTTTGTTAGTGGGGCGTGCACAGCGTTGAGCTCAGAACAAGACAGGCAGAGGTCGAAATTTATGGGATTTTTTTTTTCGTCGAGAGGCGTCCTACTGGTGTGTAGAAAAAAGCGTCACCGAGCAAGTTTCGTTTGTAGGTTTTAAATAGTACTCCCTCGTATCTATTCTACGACCAGTTACGGTGACAAACTGACAATCCACACCAGTAACACGGGTATTGTCCCATATGACCTATATCATATGAATTTTGGACACTTTACTAATGGGATCATCGTCCTTATTAAATCTGTCAATAATAAAACATACACTGTCTAAAACTGATCGCGACCTAACCGATCGTGACGTGCGGTTACCGTAAAGTATACCCTCTAAATACTATTTAACTTAAAGTTAAATATTAAATTCATGTCTTATAACGAAGGAACGTTCATTACCGTTAAATACAGTCTGTAAGATACGATAAAAATCCGGACACGAGAAACACCGATAAGCAGCCAAGCACGTATCTTAATTGGATGATTTAGAATTAGTCGCGCCCGTTGATTGGCTACTCAGCCGATCAGCTTCTTGGCGTCCTCTCGTGTTCGAATTCGCGTAACACCGATAGGTTTAAATGGCGGCCGGGAAAATAATAATACTATGGAGCTAAGCAGACAGTTGCCGTTATTTTATCTTTAACCTCTGAGAACAGGCTGCTGATTGAAACATGGGATCTGACCGGGTATAATGAAGAGTGGAAAGCTGTGATTGAACGATCAATTCAAGCCTGTACTTCCGGTAGATGGGCGACAAATAACGAATACATGAAAATGCACTATGAGTCATTCAAACAGTGGGTATGTACTGTACAAATGGATGGCTGTACAGGACTCATCTTCGAGGAAAATCCATTCGGCGAAAGTCAATTACTACTACTGGCTTAATGTCTTGACAAAAAATAAACCAATTATGGCCTACTCAACTTTTGTTTTAATTTTACGAACCCTGAACCCCATACCTACTGTATAGGTACCTAATGTGCCCTAATCTTTCTTTTTCCTGCTTGCACTATACTGTCTAGGGCAGTTAAAACGATGATTGTATTTCGATGGAGCCCACATGGTGTCGCTGCGGCTCCCACGCGCTTCAAGCTGACACAATAATCTTCATTTTTAGTGCCTCAGACAGACTACTGTAGTGTTTCATTAAAAAATAGTTTTTGTGAAACATTATCTGGTGTACAGGGATAGGGTTCATTTTCGTACAGATCTCATAGGGCCCGGTCCCGCACAGTTAATATCTTTTATCACTGAGCATACTGTATTTAACTATTGTAGGCCTATAGGGCCTATTTATTTGAAAATTGTTTTGACCATCTTGTAGAGCTCAAAAAGTTAGTTAAAAAGTGTAAAAATGAAATTCATAAAATGTCTGTAGAGGGCTCTAGAATTTTTCGAAAGTCAAAATTAAACTGACCTCCGAAAAATTCTAGAGTTTGCCTCACTTTTTCTGAATTTTATTCTCACACTTTTTCTTATTAACTTTTTGAGCTCTACAATATGGCCAAAACAATTTTCAAATAAATAGACCTTATAGGCCCACAATAATT
>SCLG01000347.1:32706-64004 GCA_004367875.1 Oikopleura albicans | reverse complement strand
AAAAAACAAAAGAAACGGGGGCGACCCCGTTAGGCGACGAATTGGAAAACGTCAAATTTCTCCTAATTCATCCTATTTTCTGAAAAGAATTCAGCCTTATTCTCAACCAAATTTAATAGTCTAATATACGTCGCCGCGTTTATCAAATTATTAATTAGAGAAAATGTTTTTAAAGTCATAAGAGATTACCTTGACCTTAAAACGTGGCCATTCAACCGCTTTCAATGTATAATACATTACAATTGTATGTTGTAAATTACATCTATAGATTACAATTGTATACACACTATATTACACAGGGTGCGCCGGTATATTTCACAAAAAAATTCGAAAAAAGTGAAACATAATGGCCCGAGCGGGAAAAGTGAAACATATAAGTTATATATGATATAACGATGTGTTAGGGAAAAATATTTTCTCAAAAAAGTGAAACATAAGAGCGTGGGCGGAAACATAACGTCGCACCCTATGTAATACATGAAGTTACATAATAATACATAATTAGTTATTATTAATTACATACAATTTGGACGAATTATTTCACATTTTAAATAATTTTGGACCCTCCTGTTAAAATGGCGCTTTTAACAAAATTATCTTTGGGAGTTTTACCAATTGTTGGGAATTTTACCTACAAGTCTACTCATCACACGAATAATTTCTTATTGGTGGAATCAATGAACTTGTATTCCTCATAATATGAGTAATTTTATATGAGTCATCGAAATTCATTCATTTCATAAATAATGAATTATTCATCGATCTGACGTGTCTTAAAATTCAGTGCTTCAGTGCCTTTATTCAACGAAAAAAAAAACAAATATTAAAATTTTAACAGGATATTTGATTTCAGAGTGGTTAAAATAAAATATAATAAGAGGAAGGCACCCAAAAATGAACACATTCCAACCGGGCAGTGCCGCCCAAAATATTTCTTCAAATGTGGAAATCTCCATAAGATGTAAAAATTTGGTGGATGCCGACATTATGTCCAAAAGTGACCCCATGGTTGTTTTGGAGCAACAACAACATGGGGGCTGGCTGGAGATGGGCCGCACCGAAGTTGTTTGGGACAATTTGAATCCCGAATTTCAAAAAAAGTTTATTATGGAATATCATTTTGAAATTCACCAAATGTTACGATTTACGGTTTATGATGTTGATAGTGATCGGCGAAATTTGGATGATCATGATTTTTTGGGACAAATAACCGTCTCACTGGGCGAAATTGTTTCTGCACAGGTAATTTGATTTTTTTTTTTACATTTCGAACTTCAACAATACAGTCCTTACTCCTTTTTGAGACGTTTTCGGTTCTCGAAAATAACTCCGAAAAAGGATCATCGTCACAAAAATGATCATTTTTCCATTAGAATGGCCCTATTTTGGCCGAAAAAGCGTCCCAAAAAGGAGTAAGGACTGTATTGCGTAAACATGTGGGGTGAAAAATAGGATAATTATGTTAAATAGTAATTTGTAAGGTCTTTTCGTAAAGAAAACATGTCTTTTTGAGAGGAGAATGTACAGATATTTTTGGTTATAAGGTCAGCCATTTTGACCGCTATAAGGTCAATTTATTTGAAGGCAGTTTTTGCAAATGATTTAAAGGTCAAGCCAGTTTCCCAGACCTCATAAACCACCTTGTCTTTATAAAATCATGTGTTTTTGAACTTTTTAAAAATCAGGTTAGTCATAGATTATGACTCATAGACTATGAGTCATAGTATTTAAAATGTAAATTTAAGGTCGTATGATAGTTTTACCGATGACCTTATCACCCCAACCCTATAATTTTTATTACTGAATTATGAAAAGCATTAGGAAAAAATATTTACTGACGTCGTGGAACCAGCGACCTATAATTTATCTAGTATTTTAGGGTGGCCTTGAAAAGGAGCTTAAAACGTTAGAAGGGCGGCCCTACCAGGGGCATATGATCATAACGTCAGAGGAATTGCTGCATTCGCGAGATATTTTTAATTTCACATTTGAAATTGCGGGCCTACCGACCGGCTTCTTCACCAAAAACCATTTTATTGAACTTCGACGTGCGGACGAAAATGGCCAATTTCGGTTAATTAAACGGACCGAGAAAAAGTCGGGAAAAGCAATCAAAGAAAATTTTGTAATATCTGGACAGGACCTGAATAATGGGGACAATGAACGGACACTTCAATTTCAACTTTATCATTACAAAGGATCGGGAGATCATAAATTGCTCGGGGATTTTCAGGCTACCACCACTGATATCACGCAAGGTTAGGGTATGCAAATTTGTGATGCCATTTATGTAAAAAACTAATTCAAGATAAATTTGTCCTTTGTNTGAAATTGCGGGCCTACCGACCGGCTTCTTCACCAAAAACCATTTTATTGAACTTCGACGTGCGGACGAAAATGGCCAGTTTCGGTTAATTAAACGGACCGACAAAAAGTCGGGAAAAGCAATAAAAGAAAGTTTTGTAATATCTGGACAGGACCTGAATAATGGGGACAATGAACGGACACTTCAATTTCAACTTTATCATTACAAAGGATCGGGAGATCATAAATTGCTCGGGGATTTTCAGGCTACCACCACTGATATCACGCAAGGTTAGGGTATGCAAATTTGTGATGCCATTTATGTAAAAAACTAATTCAAGATAAATTTGTCCTTTGTTATTCCTTTTGAATTTTTAGGCCAATCATCAAAAAAAATTTTTTACATGAAATTGGATAACTTCGGATTTTTTTTTACAATAAAGTCCAAAAAAATTCTTCAATTTTTATGGGTGTAAGGTCTAGAATATAATTATAAATTACAGTTGATCACTAAACGAGTTGACACCTAACGAGTTGACACCTAACGAGTTGACAAAGACCTAACGAGTTGACAGTTTTTGGGCGTTTTTCGGGCAAAAAGAGGCAAAAGTGACCTAACGAGTTGACAAAGACCTAACGAGTTGACAGTTTTTGACGAAAAAATCGGAAACGAAAGTGTCAACTCGTTTAGTGATCAACTGTATAAGATTATAACTTATAATCTTTTGAATAATGTCTTTTTTACGTAATATTGCCCATCTCTGTAGAATTTTGACAAAATTTATTTGATGATATACAGTCCTTACTCTTTTATCGGATCATTGCTCCTTTTTCGCCCAAAATGGGACCATTCTAATAGAAAAATGATTCTTTTTGTGATAATGCTCCTTTTTCGGACGCTATTTTCGAGAACCGAAAACGCCCGATAAATGAGTAAGGACTGTAATCTATGAATTATTCAAGTTTGTTTATTTATTTTTGCTTTTACTAGATTTTTAGTAGATTTTTAAAATTTTTGTTTGCATACCCTATTCAAGGCGGCCGTCAATTCCAGTTCAATAAAACAAAAGCGTTTTTGGCGGTGCAAAGTGCGCGGGTTGATCAGCGATTTACGTTTTTGGATTATTTACAGGGGGGAATGCAAATGAACTTCGTAGTTGCAATTGACTTTACCGCCTCCAATGGGGATCCGTCGAATTATAATTCGTTACATTATAATAATCCGCAAACGCCCAATCAATATATCCAAGCAATTCGGGCAGTTGGTGAAATTGTTGAAGATTATGATTCAGATAAGGTCAGTTACGTAATAAGCAATCTTTGATACAGGGGGGTTGGTTATAAGGTCAACCATTTGTGCCGTTATAATGTCAAGTCAGTTGTTTTTGCACTAAGGTCAATCAGTTTTTTGCACTAAGGTCAAGTCAGTTTTTTGCACTAAGATCAAGTCAGTTTTTTTGCACTAAGGTCAAGTCAGTATTTTGCACTAACGTCAATCAGTTTTTTTGCACTAAGTTCGAGTCAGTTTTTTTGCACTAAGGTCAAGTAAATCATGTCTTTTTTTATTTTTTTTTTTGATGGATGAAAACCTAACAAAACCTAAAAAAACATAAACAAGACATGATTTTAAAGCTTTCTCCCCAAAAACGTTTTTTGAGAAGCATGCTTTTTGGGGAAAAATCCTTAAAGTCATGTCTTTTTACGCTTTTTTGGATGAAGACATACCGTCTGTATCTACCTGTATAGATTTGAAATAATTATGTAATTATTTAGCTTTTCCCGGTTTATGGATTTGGTGCCCGAATTCCACCGACCGGAAACGTTTCCCATATGTTTCCGTGTAATTTTAACAGTCAAAATCCCTTTGTGGAGCGCATCGACGGAGTGCTGGCGTCTTATTTGGGCGCACTGAGTCAAATTCAACTCTATGGTCCGACGAATTTTGCGCCGATTATACGCCAAACGGCCGATATGGCCAGGAGTAACCTTGGTGGGAGTGATTACTTTGTTCTCTTGATTATAACCGACGGTGTCATAACGGATATGGAAGCCACAAAACGCGCAATTGTTGAAAATTCGAATCTTCCATTTTCCATTATAATTGTGGGAGTGGGAGGCGCGGATTTTGATGCAATGGATGAACTTGACAGTGATGATTCATTACTAATGTGGCAGGTAATTACTAATGGTGCACGTTCATTATTTATGTGACAGGTCCATTACTAATGTGGCATGTAATTAACTCAAAGCCGGCACATTTTTTTCTATGGAAATCATGTATTTTTACACTTTTTTTTCTATCAAATCATGTCTTTTTTTTGAACTTTTTCCCAGCACTAAGATCTTATTGTGGAAAAAAAATATTCAGGTTGGTTATAAGGTCAAGTCATTTTTTCAAAGTTCATAAAGGTCAAGTCAGCTTTTTATACCTTGACCTTAACCAACCCCTTTCTAGATCTTATTAATTTATTTTTTATACCGTGGTGTTGGTTATAAGGCCATAGTCTATGGCCCATAGATATCTTATTTGTAAGGTGATAAATTATCACTGATAATGTATGAGTCATGAATTATGAGTTTATATAAGCCCCTGGCCGTTATCGGGTACAAACTTTCAAAAAAAAAATTGTTCGTTTACGTACTTTTTACCCGATAACGGCGCAGGGCGTAGTTGTAACTGAAAAACTGTGGCCAAATTTTGTCAAAAGTTTCACCCGATAACGGCGTAGCGGGTGTAGTGTGCAATTAATAAATGATATGGCGCCCAGTGATCTGCGTGATACTCTATGGTCCGTTTTGAACATTTTGTTGAAATATTTTTTTTATTGTAGAATATTTAAAAAAAAACTTTTCCAAAAAAACTACTTATTTCCATGTTTTTAGAATAAAACGGCGACCCGGGATATTGTGCAATTTGTGCCTTATCGACTATTCCTATCGAATAATGAGACAGAAACGCGCATTCGTTTGGCGAAGGAAGTCTTAGCTGAAGTTCCAGAGCAAGTCAGATCATATATGTATGCAAATCAAATCAAACCAAATGTTCAATAGTATTTTACTGATCAAAATTTTAAAATCAGATGTGCAGTTTTATACATTAAAACATGCAGTTAAAGAGCACGCTTATATATGCGGGAAGCAAAAGCGTTTCATGTTTGAAAATTTTCGCTTCAATTTAAGTACCGGAAAGGATTAAACAATGAAATGGCAAGAAAGTCGGCCAACTTTTCCTGAATGGTGTACATCGGTTAAAAGATAAAAAAAAATGGCGGCTCGAGTTCATGGATCCGATTTATGAACAATATCAAGTTAAAAAAAGTGCTCCAGATTTTCCATAAAGTACAAAAATTTCGACGTGTACATTTTTCGACATAAAATGAGCAGTTTGATCGCATTTTGTGCATCGGCGCAACTTTAAACCACACAGCTCATCTATTTATTCTACGAACGCAAATATTTTCATGTCTTCAATTTTTCATTCAAATAACTTCCTTTAATCCACTAAAAGTTTCATTCATTTTGTTGCCTTGAACATTTTTATTTTATGCATTTTACTAATAAGACCTGCCTTTTATTCCGAGAAAAAAATTGCTGAAACCTTAATTTCTCATTCAATAATTGACTACAAAGGGTCCATTATAACCACTCCCCTCTGTACACTTTTGTCAACAATCGACATTAGCCCTGACTGCGGTAAATTTTCATCAATTAGTTTATTTTAAATTTTTTGTTGAATATAAAACAAAACAATTATACTATCTGATCTGTACTAAACCCCGTCTAAGATGGACTGTAAATAAAAAAACGTGTATAAACAGTAAATATCAATATCAATCAGTGATTGACAATCACCTATGCTATTTATTTTCATCTACCAAACTGGTCGAAAAATTCTCTATGAGCCTCAAATCTTCAATTTTAAAATTACAGGGGCTGGTTATAAGTTCAGTCATTTGGACCGTAATAAGGTCAAATCATTTTTTTTGCACTATGATCATCTCAAAAAAAATCTTTAGATTCATGTCTTTTTAAGCTTTCTGTACTTTTTCTTCCCAACACTAAGGACTCATGACCAAAAAAAAATTAGGGCTGGAAATTTTTTCTCAGATGGTTATAAGGTCAAGTCAGTTTTTTCATATTGCATTGATGTAAAGTCAGTTTTTTTAAGACCTAGACCTTATAACCAACTCCCATGTAAATATTTTTTCGTTTGTCGGAGGGGAGATTACGACATTGTTGCAACATGTTGACTATTTTCACCAAAAACTTTTATAAGGGTCCCTTATTAAGGGACATAATTGTTGTTCAATAGTTATTACTTTAGTAATTCCCTTGAAAAACTTTTTGGTCAAAAAATATCGTAATCTCCTCGCTAACAGACGAAAAATATTTAATTTTGAAATTGAAGATATGAGCCTCAAAATGACATTTTTCGAACAAATTATTATTATTATTAAAGAATATTATTATTTTATTAATAAGTTAACCATTATTTTATTAAAAGAAAATGCCTGGAGTAATACATAAAATTCCGGATCCGAACAATATCGTGTTACGAGCAGTCGCCCAGCAAATTCAGCGGAAACGGAAGGTAAGTTAACTGCGCAGCGCGGTTCTTTCTTTTTTTGGTGTAGTCAGAAGCGTGATAATAAGTAAAGTCGGATGCTAAAAATTTGGACTTTTTAGCTCGACGAAAAGGCTCGAAATGAAGAAGAGGCTCGGGAAATGGAAAAGAAACGGAAAGATGAAGAAAGAAAACGAAATCAAGAACTACAATCCAAATCGCTCGCCGCCGTTAAAGAGGAACTAGCTAAAGTAAGAACCATGTTGTGGTTATAACACTTTCAACTAAATTTGTTTTATCGGCACAACCTAATTTGGCCCAGTACAGAAAATATCAAAACCTTTTTTGCACTAAGGCCATGTTATTTTTTTTTTTTGAGAAGCATAGTATAGTCTTAGCATACATGCTTTTTGAGAAAAATCTTTAAAATCATGTTTTTACACCTTTTTCGATAAATACCTCCCCCCGCTGGCACATTTTTTTTCTATAAAATCATGTCTTTTTGTGTTTTATCCTAGCACTGAGGTCTTATGGTGGATTTTTTTAGATGGTTATAAGGTTATTTAAATCATTTTTTTGCAAAGCTCATTAAGTTAAAATCAGTTTTTTAGACCTTGACCCCACCCCCTCCCTTGCACTGATTTCATCGTGTGCTTGGGGAGCACACTTTGGGATCATAAGTTAATTTTCTAATTTTTTTTTTAGTTAAATCATAAACTTAATTCGTTGAAAGAAGAAAAACATGGACTTTTCTGCGAACTGAAAAAGGTGGTTAGTCGCGAAGAGGAAGAAAAGAAACGAACCGAAGTCTCACTCCACCAAATGTACAACCCCAATATTTCCGGCATGTTCCAAACGGCCCATAATCACAATCAGGTACAGTTCGCATTCTTATTACTGTCATTAATTTTTTAAAATTTTAAATACGTTTACGTTTGCGTTAACGCAATTTTTGCCACTTGTGTCACGCTTGAAGTTTTACCAAATCGAAAATCCAACGAGCGGCTTTAAAATATTTTTTCGTGGGAAATCGTGTCTTTGAGGAATAAATACAGGGGTCTGGTTATAAGGTCTCAAGTTTTGACCGTTATAAGGTCAAGCCAGTTTGTTTCTATAGAAATCATGTCATTTTACACCTTTTTTCTATAAAATCATGTTTTTGACCTTTTTTTTTTGGGAAACTTCATTTTCTTTCAAATGGTTATAAGTTATAACTTATAAGGTAAAGTCAGTTTTTCGGGCTTGACCTTATAACCAGATCCCCTGTAATTAATTCATGACTTTTTAGAGTCAAACATTTAGCCTTTTTTGATGAAGACAAATAGATACATGTATTTTGTTTGCATGAAATCCAGTATATTTTTTTTTACTTTTACCTTATAATTTATTCCAAATATTACTAGTTTGGGCCAAATGGACGAATATCTATTATGGGCAGTCGAAAAGAGAACCACTATCAGCAAGTGGCGCCGGCGGGTTTCGTCCCAACCGACCCAGCCAATCAAAAATTTCCGGCTCGCATTTTAACCCCCAACAGTCCGGGGANTTCAAATTGGTTTTGGTACACACAATTTAGTAATACATACACCTGACGCCAAAAAGGCCAATTTTTAGGCTTAAAAAGCCAATTACCCAAATAAGTTACGATTACCCAAATAAGTTACGATTTTTTGAGACAGAAGTTGTAACTTATTTGGCGTGGGGACTGTATATAACTCGATTATTGCCACTTGTGTCACGCTTGAAGTTTTACCAAATCGAAAATCCAACGAGGAGCTTAAACATATTTTTTCGTGGGAAATCGTGTCTTTGAGGAATAAATACAGGGGGTCTGGTTATAAGGTCTCAAGTTTTGACCGTTATAACTTATAAGGTCGAGCCAGTTTTTCCATAGAAATCATGTCATTTTACACCTTTTTTCTATAAAATCATGTCTTTTGACATTTTTGTTTTGGGAAACTTTTTTGTTTTCAAATTTTTGGTTGACCTTATAAGCAGACCGCTGTAATTACTTCATGACTTTTGATGAAGGCAAATAGATATTTTGTTTGCATGGAATCCAGTCATATTTTTTTACGTTTACCTTGTAACCACCTCCTTCTTATGACATGGTTTGCTAGATTTATTCCAAATATTACTAGTTTGGGCCAAATGGACGAATATCTATTATGGGCAGTCGAAAAGAGAACCACTATCAGCAAGTGGCGCCGGCGGGTTTCGTCCCAACCGATCCAGCCAATCAAAAATTTCCGGCTCGTATTTTAACCCCCAACAGTCCGGGGACAAATCCGTACCTCCGTGCAAATCCAAGTATGCCGAGTCGTTATTTGAAGCCGCAGTCCCCAGCCAGCCCGGCGCACTCTTCCCAACACTCTTAACCCTCATCATTCTTTCTACAAAAAACTACACTTTTCTGTGTAGTTATTTTACTGCCTGTTACGTAATTTGTGTTTTTTAAAACTGTTTTGTTTCAGATTAACAGTCCAGTCAACATTTAATTACAGTTTAAATTCGAAATATTTAGAAAAAAATATTCACAAGATAAACAGAAAAATTTATTGTATTAACACCCTAATCAGTTTAGTTTCGATTTTTTTTTATTAATATTTTTTTAACTGCCACTTGTTAATATAACTAGATATAGTTCAATGGAGGTGACCCAAAAATTAAAAACCTCACTGAAATTGGTAGCATAACTGGTAAACCGGTTATATGCGGTAAGTCAAAAAAAGGACTTTTTTTTGGAAAAGCTTACTTTGTCCTAAAACAAAAATATACCAAAAATACATTTTACTTATTAAAACGTTTATATTTAAGCTTTGTTAACACTTATAAAAATTGAGTGTTTTCTGAACTTTTAAATTTACCGATACAGTAGTTAATACGTATGATTGTTTAATGAACCCCCAGCGTAAGTAGGGCTAACATAATATGTATACAGTTGATCACCAAACGAGTTGACACCTAACGAGTTGACAAAGTCAAACGAGTTGACAGTTTTTGGGCGTTTTTTCGGCAAAAATAGGCAAAAAAGGGGCAAAAGTGACCTAACGAGTTGACAAAGTCAAACGAGTTGACAGTTTTTGACGAAAAAATCGGAAACGAAAGTGTCAACTCGTTTGGTGATCAACTGTAATACATATGTAGTAGTTTTTGTTTCTTTCATTTTAAACAATAAATATTGATGTTCTTTCTAAATCACCAGTTTTAATTGGCAAAACGTAAGACGCTACGGTAAGTCCAGGGGGATTGGTTATAAGGTCAAGTCATTTTTTTGCACTAAGGTCAAGTTTAGTTTTTTTCAAGATAAATCATGTCTTTTTCACTTTTTTTTTGTGTGTAAGTTTCGAACATATACATTTAGAACAATAATGGTCGCGAAATGCTGTTTTTAACAAGGTTTCGCGACCATTTTTCTTTCACCTAAAATAGTGGTCGCGAAACCTCACCCAAAACACCATTTCGTGACCATTTGGTCGCGAAATCATATTTTGAACAACAATTCTCGACCACACATTTGGTCGCGAAAGTACTCATAAACGGGTTTTTTTTTTCGCGACCACAAATGGTCACGAAAGTACCCCACTCCAGAAATGGTGATTTTACACAATTTTATGTCGATCTTTCGTCTGCATTTTGCCAAAAAATCCAGACAACTATTATTTGGGAATTTTTATTAAGAATTGGGTGATGTCGCATTATGATGAGTTACGGAGTAGAATATCCGAATTGAATAAGGGACTGGATGACAGAACTTATCAACAGGCCCGGGAGGAAATGAGTAATATGCAAAAATACTTCGACCAATATCTGCTTAGTGCCCAAGTGCACGAGAAGAAAACCCTCAACCGTGAACTTCATGATTTAAGCAAAAAAATTGAAAAGAAAAAAACAAAGGCGGGTTTTTTAGTAGTTCCTCATTATTAAAAATTATAAAAAATTTGTCCAAAAAGGGGGAAAATAAACCCAGCTGACATGTTTAAATTTAACGTCGGTCAGTTTTTCTTCTTTGGATTTTTTATATAAAAGAGATAGATAATACAGTTGGTGTGGTAACGAGTTGACACGAAACAAGATGACATTTTGGAACGAAGTGACACTTTTTGGGAGTTTTTGGGCAAACATGGGCAAAAGTGACGGAACGAGTTGACAGTTTTTGGCAAAAAAATTGGAAACGAAATTGTCAACTCGTTACCACACCAACTGTATTCGATTTTTTTTCGAACTCATGCAGTTATTTCCATCTCACTGTATGTCTCAAAGTTTTAAAAAGAAACCTCACCAGAAAAAATTTAATCTGATTCGAAAAAATGTGGAGAAAAAGACCGTTACCACAGAAGCCACAAAAGACGAAGAAGAAATTCAAATACAAAAAACAGCCACTATTGAAAATAAAAGTGGCGAGAATGTGTGCCTTAAAACCGAAAACGACGAGGAGGATTTAGTTTTAAGGAACATAACCGGATGTACCGTGACAATTACCGGAAATTGCTCATCCATAATTGTTGAAAATTTCCAAAAAACAACTCTAAATTTGGATGGTTGTATATTTGGTGCCGCAATGGTCAGGCAACGTTTTAAGTTTGTCATTTTATTATAAAAAAAAACCGGTTGTGTTACTGTAACATTTAATCGAACGTTAACAGTTCCATTTTATTGGCCGAACATAAATAAAAAGCACGTTAAAACGGTCATAACCAGTGTTGGAAGCGTTGGGGTGCGTTAGCCAACGCCCAACCAACGCGTTGGGTAAATTTTCTTCCCAACGCGTTTGGAGCGTTGGGCTTTGAGGGAATTTTTCTTCCCAACGTGTTGGGAGCGTTGGGGGTTGGAAAAATTCAAGCGTTGGCCAACGCTCAAATTTTTTCTAACGCTCAACGCAATTTTATACTGTATGTATGCCGTGTAAAACCAAGACGCCCCTTTGACATGTTCTTTTTCTTTAAAATAGTTTTCCATCTATCCGTTAAGCATCAGTATTGGAATTGTTGGGCGTTGCGAACGTGAGGCGTTGGTTAAATTTTATTCCCAACGTGTTGGGAGCGTTGAGATAAATTCAAGCGTTAGCCAACGCTTGCGTTGGGCGTTGAGGAAATTTGGAGCGTTGGCAACTTTTGGACTTTTCCAACACTGGTCCTAATGAGCCACCAGAGAAAAGCAAGCAAAGCCTCGGACAAATGTCCTAGGATGTGTTTAGGGGAACTGCTGGATTAATGTGTTTTGGGTTAACAAATCTTGAGAAATAAAATATATTAATATTTTGACGTAATAACGACACTGCATATATATTCACACTTGTATTGAAAACTATGTAAGTGAATTCCTTTTTCCCGAATCCGGTAAAACGTTTGGTTGAAATGTGTCATCACATTAAGAAAAAAAAACGACCAGACATTCGACGAGATTTATAACCATGTTTGATCAAGATCTTATCACCTCCTAAAACATCTGTTTCACTTTTTTTTTTCTTCCACCTACTTCAAAGTCGATCAATGATTTTTCGTTGTCTTGTAGTCATAATTTTAAAATATGGACGATGAAAGAAAAAAAAATGCGCCAATTACTCATTCACACTTTACAGTGCACATTATGCACCCGACAGTTATTGCTCATAAAACATCTTTTATTGATGCTAGAGAATTAATGAGGCTTATGAATTTTTTTACTTTTGGAACCCTCTTTTTACACTTTTTTTCTAGAAATTCATACATAAAAAAGACGGGTATGTATACAAATGTCGAATGTAACAAATGTCGAATTTTCGACATTTATTACATTTTTCGACATTTGTTACATTCGACGATCAAATTACACGAAATCAGATCACGATTGTGATTGTCAATCACTGATTGGTTAATATTTTAGACTTTTTTAACAAATGTCGAATAAAAAATGTGATCTTTGATTGTGATCGTTTTGATTGGTTGAAAAAAAAATCGACATTTTTTACATTTGTCGGCCCAATTGTAACAAATGTCGAATTATTTTAGAAAATTTGTAACAATGTCGAATTAGTTTTTTTTTAATTGAAACAAATGTCGAATTATTATAGAAAAATGATAACAAATGTCAAATTATTTTAGAAAAATGATAACAAATGTTATTTTTCTCGCCATTTGTTACATTCGACATTTGTTACATTCGATATTTGTGATATTACCCGAAAAATACATCCTTTTTAACGTTTTTCCCATTAATAATAGGCCATTATTGGTCGAATTTTTTTTCCAGATGGTTATAAGATCGGTTTTTTCAAAATGCATTATGGTGAACTTAGTTTTTCATACTTTGACCTTATAACTAACCCCTGAATTTTAAAATAAGGTCCATGGAGTAAATTTAAATTAAAACATGAAAAACAGAAAATGCACGGATTGTTCATTCACGCTGTGTTCCCGCCAGTTGCGAATCCAGAATTGTCATGAAACAACATTTAATATTGCAGTCTGCTCAGCGGTGGCGCTAGAGGAAAGTGACCGGCTCAAATTTGGGCGCCATCCTCAAATCGACGAGCGCAGTTTAGTCATGGCCAATAAAAGTATGAAAATACTGCCCGATTCGGAGTCATGTATCAACGACTTTGAGTGGCCGGATAAGAGCTCACCCAGTCCTAATTGGATAAAAATCTGAGAAACAAAAATCACAAAATGTACCGAAATTCTTCACTGTTATAATCATTATAATTCACATTTTGAAGAGCAATACATGTATAGGTTCAAAACAAAATCCAAAAAAATCTTAATGGGACCCATTTACATGCGATTTTTTGGCAAGTTGATTTTAAGAAATTGGTGCAGGGGCGTGGTTAGTTTTTCCTACGTAAATTATGTCTTTTTGACTTTTTTTTTGAGCAAAGAAAATTTTTTTTCCTCCAGCACATTTTTGAAAAATCATTTTTGAAATCATGTCTTTTCAAATGGTTATCAGGTCAAGTCATTTGTTAAAGTACATTAAGGTCAAGTCAGTTCTTTTGTGTCTGACCTTATAACCACAAGGTATGAAATTATAGTTTTTTTTTCTATGCCAGAACATATATTTCGACCACCCATGTATTTTTAACGTTGAAGTATGTCAGTCACGCGACCACATGAATTAAAGAAAAGTCAATTAGCGTTAATAATTGACGGTTAACCACATGGTCTGGTTATGAGGTTTTGAGATTACCACGGTTACAATTAATCGAAAATTAACCACGTCAGTGTCAATGGGTCCATAATGATTTGTCCCGCGGTCAATACGGCATGTGCAGTCCTGCAATAATTGTCACTCAGCAGTTGTTAATATTTAACCCCTGAGGTACTGCTTATCGAATTGACGCATTTTTTTTTGCATGTTTTTAATGATTGAACTCGCATTAAAAATAGCACTTGTCGCACAGACTGATACAAAGACGCTCGATAACCCTATGATTTATAGACTCCAAAGTTTAGACTTTAAACTTACATATATGTTTATATGAATAGTGGAAGAATTATTCGTTACTTCGTCATAGAAATATGTTTTTAATAATATTTATTTAACGATATTTTTAACTGAGATCGAAATCACAACAACCTGTTTATAATTGTGTCTGTGTACTAGGGTACCCCAAGCTTTTTTTGAAGGTCTCCAAATCAATTTTTTGTTTGTACCATATGATAGAGCATGGTCCACTGATAAAAAATATCATTACAGGACCCGCGAATTTTAACCCCTTTCATTTAAGCCCTATTGCCAAGCCCTTTTAAGCCCTATTGGAGCTCAATCGGAGGAAAAAAATTGACCCCTTTTCACAGAATTTCGAAAAAAACTACAAAATGTATATTCTGGATTTTTTAATACTATTTCTGGTATTCCCATGCTCAAAAGCTTGGGACATCCACATAAAAAAGTGTTTAAGCTACAGTATGAGGTATCATAACGCGCTTCTCGCTTTTCTAGTTTTTATCCCTATTATAATACAAAATTTTAAAAAGCGACAAACACGTTATTTTACGCCGTACTGTAGTCCCGATTTTACCGGTTAATAATATTCTCAACATTGATTCAGTTTTTACGTTATATATTTCAGCTTTCTTTTCTGGTACGATTTTCAAATATACGTGTACTAGCCATTTTTTCGGTCCCAATTTCGATCTAGCATAGCTCAACGAGTGACTTTTAGCCCATAATTTATTCTCGTTAAGAATACTCATCGTCTTCCGTTAATGAAATGTACATTTGTTTATTAATTTCTCTTTTTTTGAACATCTTTTAGGGTATGATGCGGTAGCGATTCAAAGAAGTTGATCGTTTAACTTTTGCACGAACAATTGGTGATTGTGACTCTGCGTATGTTGGCAGAACGTCCCGTGATTCTGCATATAAGGTCGGGGATTCAGGTTGCGCTCGAAATACGTGTCTTAATAGATATTTTAAACATTAATTTATGGTTAGTTGCTAAGATAATTGGTTAGGAGGTGTAATCGATGGTATCCTTATGTAACATAAGTTATGTTATAATCGAAAGTACCCATATATGTACAGGGGGATCTGGTTATGAGGTCTCAAGTTGTGACCGTTATAAGGTCAAGTCAGTTTTTTTTGGAGAAAAAATCTCTAAAATCATGTCTTTTTATTGAAGAAAATTGAAAAAAATCTTCACATTGACGGGTTATAAATCACCCTCTGTATCATTTTCTCCAAAAAATGATACTAAGACTAAAGTCCCCATTTTTAACAAATAATAAAACATGAAAAACGTCCTTATTGAGTGCATGGACCTGTTTGGTGAGGCTTGGTTTAGATAGCCTTTCCTTTTTCGTGGTTAATCCTTGAAAAGTTACTTCATCTAGTAATCGATCACCTAAACCATGCATCTTAAATATATATACTGCATGTGCAGTTAAGGACCATTGATGACAGCTGATGACAGTCTCCCTCAATCTTATATCAAGTCCATATATAGCTTGTAAATTAATCAACAACTGTGGGAGATTTGCTTCGAGAGACAGGAAACCACAAAAACCCTTTTTCCAATTCCGTCTACATTTCGAGACTCCATTGAGTGGCTTATGTCATATTTTCATATTAATCGAAAAATCATTTTGTGAAATTAAAAAAAAAATTTAAAACTAAAACCGTATTTTTCGGTTATATTTTAGACATTTTTGGTCATGAATTAACGCCGTAAGGTTTAAGGGCACACTTTAATCGTTCTTTTCTATACAAATCATGTCTTTTTACACTTTTTTCTTAAAAATCATGTCTTTTTGAACTTTTTCCCAACACTAAGGTATTATTGTGGAAAAAAAATTCAGGTTGGTTTTAAGGTCAAGTCAGTTTTTTCAAAGTGCATTAAGGTCAAGTCAGTTTTTTAGACCTTGACCTTATAACCAACCCCCCTGTAACAGTTTTTTGTTCCATTTTTGAGTTTACTTTAATCAGGTAGTGCGTTGGCGGAAAAAAAACTAACTGTTATTTTAACTCGTCCACGTTTTTATGGGTCGTCGACGAATATTCCACCAAGAAATTTCATTCTAGCTTAATTGATTCGGGAGTTATATATAAAAAAAATCGTACAACCTACGCAAAAACGTGGCCGAGTTAAGCAGGTAGGTGGTATATAAACCTCTGAAATTTAAACAAAGTGTACGATAACGGGGTATATCAAAATGACACATGGCACATGTGACATGGGATTGGTTTGATCATGTTTTACTCACGACACAGTGGGCGACTCTTCTATAGTTGCTTCTTCTGATATCCTAACCGACTTTCGTTGATTTCGATGATTTTCATCGAGAAAGGTGATATTGTCGACGGTGGACGAAATATATGAGTTGGTGTTCGATTTTAATATTGATCGATCTGATTCATGGCGTTGTCGTTTCATCCCGCGGCTTTTTGGTATAACATGAAAATCATCGTCGGTATCCTAATACAATTTTAAGTACCGCCTTGTCAGAAATTGAAATATAAGGGTTAATTATGCGTTCGGAAAACATACTGTCATGGTTGGTTAACAGTTCACCCATTTTGACCGTTGGTCAAGTCATTTTTATTTTAAACACAAATCATGTCTTTTTTTTGGCTTTTCCGAACGAAAACCCTCCCAACAAAAAAATTTGGTTGGTTATAAGGTCAAGTCAGTTTTTCAAAATGTTAGTTAATTGTTGAGACCTTGGTCTTATAACCAATACGCTTGCAATTAATTTAATTCTCAAGGTCCTTATTTACTTAAGGAGGTGAGTGACCCTCTGTGTACAAATATGTCATGCCACAAAAGTGATCGTAAAAGATGTTGTAGACTGTGAATTTCAATGAACTTTTTTGAAACATACTAACGAAACTCCCGCGCATGAGCTAACTTGTTTTACCGAAGCAAAACTATCGCCATAGGCCGCTCACACAGCCATGAACTTTGCTAAAAATCAAATCGGATAGTGGATCTAGTTTTACAATTTTGATGCTATTGAGTTGTTTATTGTTTAAAAATATTTGTTTTAACAAGGAGCACAAAACTGTTGACTTCGATTTTTGAAAAAATGTCTGATAAAAAAAATAATCGCGAAAATCAAAAAAAAAGACTAAAATAATCCAGATTGGCGACCATGAATTTTAATGATAAAAAACAGATATCAAAAATCGGCGTCAAACGTTTTCTCCGTCTTGCTTTAGAGCAACTATTACAAACAAAATTAAATTAATACCACCAAAACTACTCAAAAAATAAAAATACGATCCGTAGAAATCATCTCCAAAAACGAATATTTTTGTGTAATAAGTGTCCCCTGTGATGGGAGTTGGCAACAATTTTGTGGTCGAAGATGTTTTCGTATTAAAATAGACATTAGAGTATGCCATACCATCAAAATAATACAGAAAAAAGTTGTTTCAGAACATTTTACTTCCACTAATAATACAAGGATTTTTTTCATAATCGTGTTTAGTCGAAATTTTCAAATGTCGAAATTTTCTAGATTTTCAATTCCAAATGAACTTGGAAGGACTTTATTAAAATCAGCAAGCCTTAGTCAACTGATAAAACGACCAAAAATATTTCTAAGGGTCATTTTCCTGATTTTCACTTTTATTTGTAAACAAAGGGTCACTCACCTCCTTAANGTTTACGTACCTGAAAGTCGAAAATATTAGTTGAACTTTCGGTTTGTGTGAACGCAGAATGGGACAGTACTGTACTATCGCTGGCTCGTCGTTTTGGCGTAACGTCAAGTACCACTGGCTCTTTTTTGAAATGTTTATATTTTCCTGATTTATGCTTACGTTTGCTACGTCCTACATTATGAGGTATAATAACGCGCTTCTCGCTTTTACGGTTTTAGCCTTTTAGAAAATTTGACAAAGCGAGAAGCGCGTTATTATACCTCATACAGTATGAGTCATACTGGATTAAAAAACTGAAAAGGGCAAAACCTGGAAAATATGTCCGGAAACAAAATTTATTTTTTGCCATTTTGTTAAATACACCACCTGACGGGTTATCTTACCTTTATAAACGCTTAAAAAGCGGTAAGATAACCCAACTTTGGTAAGATAAACCGCCAGGGCGTTAACTTTAATAACTGGAAATCACGATACGTTTTGGTCAAAAAAAGTGGTAAGATAACCCCTCAGGAGGTGTATAAACGGAAATGGCCAAAAATGAATTTTGTTTGCCAAAAATGTAGCCTTTTGTAGTTTTCGACCTTTTTAGGTTTTTCGGTACTTTCAGGTTTCGCCTTATACGGTACACGCCCAAATCAGGTTGTGCCCTTTTTTACCGCTATTAGGTTGACAAAGTGGTTCAATATATATTATTTGGTAAACATTCCTAAACTATCTCGAGAATGACGCGCAAAACACCGATCACTGATATTTGAATGACAACCTAATTGAAGAGTTGGAAAGTTATAAGTTTCCTCGTCGTCTGATTCCTCTTTGTCCGAATCTTTCTGGGAATCTCGCATTAATTTGATTTTTTCCATCGCAAGTTTTGCGACTTTCTCTTGATGTTTCGCCCTCTCATACTTTTTAATCTCGTAATAGTAATCACAGCAAAATTTCTAAATGAAATTATGAGAAAATCGGGGAAAATGGCCGGGTGGAGGTCTCCATCCAAAAAAAGGGTAAAAAGACATGATTTCAAATATTTGTTCCCAAAAAACATGTTTGACAAAAAAATTGACTTGACCTTAGTGCAAGAAAAAAAAATGACTTGACCTCAGTGCAAAAAAAACATTACATGACCTTATAACGGTCAGACTTTGTGACCTTATAACCAGACCCCCTTTTAATCTCTTGTTAAAAGTAAATTACCTTTTTTCGCAACACTGCCACAATAAACAATAAAATTAAAACGCCGCCATTTATGGTTACAGTCCAAAACCAAATTTCATGCTTAGAATCAGTTTCAATATGTCCAATATGGTCGCCGTCATCCTCGTGGTGCTCTTCGTCGTGATGATCTTCCGGTTTCACAAATTCCGCGCTGTGATGTGCCTATAGTCAGGATTGACAACTGCGCAAAGAAATTTTTTACCTACTACGGAGGCTGTAATGTGGACAAATGTGCTCCCAGGCCTTGGGACCCAAGGGGACAAATTTGCACAAAACGCCCTAAATCGACCGAAAATGGACGTAAATCCGGCTTAAATCAAAAATCTGGCTTAATCAAAAATTGCTGAAAAGCGGGGCTACAGGGGATCTGGTTATAAGCTCACAAGGTGTGACCGTTGTAAAGCTCAAACCAGTTTTTTTGCACTAAGATCAAGTCAGTTTTTTTTCAAGATAAATCATCTTTTTCACTTTTTTTGGGTGTTAAGTTAGAAGAACACATATAAATTTAGAACGACACGGATAATATTTTTTATAGAAACCATGTCTTGTGGAATAAATTTAAAAAAGTGGCACCTTTACTTAGATGGTCACCCAGAAGTTAAGTGTGTCAAGCCTGCTCCTGATCTGTGTGAATCGTTACATTGGTATCCTCGTGGAATTCACGTTTAGTTTCCTTAGTCACATTCAATACTTTTCCCACATAATTCTCGCCATAAATTTGAATAACGATCCATTTGGGTTCTTGTCGCGGCGCCAAACTCGGGCCAGTTTCATGTCCTTCTTTGGACTCATGTTTTTCTACAAATTCATCATGCTCCTCTTGGGGCCCACCAAGGTCCACCTCGGGCCAATCGTGCCCCTCATACTCCTCATTTTCTCCACTGTGCTCAACAGCACCAATAGTGGCGGCGGCGGCAACAACCAATAGGAACCGACGCATCGAACTCAGAAAAACTCTCTCATTAAGGGCACAAAATCGTTTTTATAAAGTTTATAAACAAAAAAAAAATCGCAAAAAAGAGTAATATGTGCAAATATAAGATTAATAAGGAGACCACTGAATCGTCTCTCGCGATCTCCTAAGGGCGACGTTGATTTTTTTTTCGTGATCATATATTTTTTTTTGCTCTCTCGTTGTCGCTGGCAAGGTTTCTTGCTTCAGTCATTCAAAGTCTTTGAGCTACAGGACGTGATAATTCGATAATTAGGTGTGTACCAACGTAATATTTACGTCGCAAAACAATACACATATGGACGCAAGACTGACAATCTGGACGGGAATGGTTTAGAAAGAAAGAAAAAAAACATTGAAAAGGACGCTCGAATGAACTTTGATACACGGTAACCTTGATAGATACCCTGAACGAGGAACCTTGATTTTATGGCTTGACAATAAACTGAATAAATGAACCTTTAGATCAAGACTTGGGTAGAACTGAACAATGAGTCTTTTGGGAGTTAAACCTATATTATATGATATACCCAGGGTGCGCCGTTATGTGTCACCCCATTATGTTTCACCTTTTCCCGTCCGTATTATGTTTCACGTTTTTGAGAAAATATTTTCTCCTAATACATATCTTTGTATGTAAAGCCCTACGCCGTTATGTTTCACTTTTTCCCGCTCGGGCCATTATGTTTCACTATTTTTCGAATTTTTTGTGAAAAATAACGGTGCACCCGCTGTAATTTATATCTAATAAATCAAAGCGTAATACGTACATTTTTTCGTCGGTTTTTCAACGAGTTTTAAAAATAATTGTATCTGTATAATAGAAATTTTCTTTATATTAAAAAAAAATTATACCGTATGGGGACTCTCCGACTGTGAGGCTTTGAACAATTTTCCTATGATTTGTAACGCTATTTTGATGTCACCTTCACAGACCGCCCCCAGACGTTAAGTCCAATTCTTGGACACAACGTCCATCTCCAGGACGGTTTTTAGTGATAAAATGAGACGAATGTCCGATTCCGGTACAAAAGGAGTACGAATCGCTAAGCGTCCCGAAATTGGCCAACCCCTAAATTATAGGTTATAATAATCTGTCAGACAAACAAAAAAAAAAAATTCAAAAATGTTCGAATCCTCATTATATTTAGCAAGGTAACATTCTTCCATTGGAATCCAAGAAAGAATATTCTCTTTAGTAAAGAAAAAAAAATTCGTCTGCGCGATGGGGCTTGTTAAAAGGTCAGTCAATATTTTCAAATTGCCATTTACGACTTCGAACAATTACTACCGAGCGTTTTTGCAGCTAAATTAAACACGGTAGATCAACACTTAGGGTCTCGCCGACACATTTTGACTCAAGGTATTTATAGGTTAAAGTCCACCCCAACAAGTTCAGTTGATATGGAAGACGAAATTTGTGCAATAAAATTTTTTTGCACCAAGATCAAGTCATGTCTTTTTCATGTAAATTTAGAACGACCCGGGTAATGTATTTTTCATAAAAATCATGTCTTTTTCATTTTTTTGGGGGTAAATTTAGAACGACACATGTAAATTTAAAACGATACATATAAATTTAGAACGATACACATAAATTTAGAACGACACATGTAAATTGAGAACGACAAATGTACATTTAGAACGACACATGTAAATTTAGAACGATACATGTAAATTTAGAACAACACATGTAAATTTAGAACGACAAATGTAAGTTTAGAACGACACATGTAAATTTAGAACGACACATGTAAATTTAGAACGATACACATAAATTTAGAACGACACATGTAAATTAAGAACGACAAATGTACATTTAGAACGACACATGTAAATTTAGAACAACGCATGTTAATTTAGAACGACACATGTAAATTTAGAACTTATTGCTGAAAAAAATTTCAGATGGTTATATGGTCAAGTCAGTTTTTTCATAGTGCAGTAAGGTCAAGTCAGTGTTTTTGGCTTGACCTTATAACCAGAACCCCTGTAGACATCTATTAGATCAGTTTAAATTAAAATACATGGCCCTCTCAATTGGGACGTTTTCGGGAAAAAAAAATGATGTCAATTCCCCCATTTAACGCCAATATTTGATAGTTATGGATTGTATAAAATGTCTGTTTAATTTCGTGTGTGAAAAAACTCGTTGTGGAGTCAAGGTTCACTCTGGAGACTTTGGAAGTTTTTACAATCTACAAATAGTAGATATATTTGCATTAATAAATTTCACATTTAAATGAAGCACAGACTGTTACAATTAACACAGACAACGATTTAAACGAATTGCACGCAGACAATTCATGATTATTAATATGGACACCACTGTATTGATTNTTTTTAACCAAATTGAAATAGATTCTTAAATTTCAGAAAAGAGATTTTTTTCAAGAAAAAAAGTAAGTTCCAAATTTTTAGTTACATTTGAGTGTTAGGGCTGTACTATTTTATATCTACGTTTATCGAAAATATAAAAGGCACATAATACATACCAGTTATCTTAACAACTGTTTTGCTAAAAAAGTGTTGAGATAATTTAATTTTGTTAAGATAACTGGGAAGGGATTTGGTAAAATATTTGGAAACCGTTATACGTTTGGTCCAAAAGCTGTTAAAATAACGGGTTAGGGGTGTAATATGCGAAAAATTACGAAGAATTACACCACCTGGCCGTTATGTTACCACAATTAAATTGCAAACACTGGTAATACATGTATAATGGAATTTTGGTAACATAACGGGGTAGAGCGTGGGCGGAAACCGAAGTCCATTAAATCTCAAAAAGTGGTAACATATTATGTTAAACGGAATTTTGCTAACATAACGGGTGGTAACATAACGGCGCAGGTGGTGTATATTATGATTTAATTCGTTTCAAACTAGGTTTTTTCCTATTTGACACACAAAATTTTTCTTCTGGTTAAATATTAGTTCTTTCTTCATCTTTTCGACATAAAAGGCTTTTATTAAAAGCTTTGTTTATTGTGAGAAGTTAAAAGGATGAGATCTCACGCGTATCAAAATAATCGTATAAAAAACTCAAAAATAGGTCAATGGAACAATTGACACAACAATCTGCATAAAAAATAGTCAAATTTCAAACTCGGAACGAATTGAAACCCAACAAAAAAAAAAATACTCAAAAAAAAAACGTCGAAAAAACTTAACGAGAAAAGTATTAGTTTGACCACTAAAAGAACGATAAAAGTTATTTAGTACTTCAGAGCAGGATTAGAGAAGCTTTATTAATTGTTTAAATAAAGCCAGATCAAATGCCCGAAGTTGAGCCTCAGGCGCTTTATGTGGGATTTGGATATCCGGGAAGAGCACAGTTAACTGAAGGAGAAAGCGTAATGCTGGTAAGTTTTTGTTGCTTATTTATATTATTTTCTGTACATCGTTCGATATGAATTCACGCCGTTTTTTCCTCCGTATTTTATAGATAGGGACATCTCAGATTGTTTCAGACACAGGTTTTGGCGGTAGAGAGCAATGTCTTGTTTCAAAAAAAAAAAAACGTAGAAAGACATGATTTTGAAGATTTTCTGAAAAATCATGCTGATCAAAAAAACTGACTTGACCTTAGTGCCTGAAAAAACTCACCTGACCTTATAACGGAACAAATGGCTGACCTTATAACCAATCCCCCTGCAAAAATGAGTACTTTCATGATTCTAGCAATATTTTATTTTAATTACGACAAATTATGGTATTATATATGTTTACTTTAAAAGGCTCAATAAAAATGTGCAAACTCTGTTTGAACTTTTGTGGTCTTTGCTATTTTTTAGATAACTTACCATATATGGTAACTTACCATATATGGCCATATAGGGGGTCTATCTTTGAGACTACCAGACATAGCGATTTTTTCCCTTTTCATCATTTTTCCCTTTCCTGGAAACCGCACATAGGATGAAGTTTCAAATGTCTTCATAAGGTTTTAAAATATATTAAAATAAGGCAAATACGAAATAGAGACACTCATGGGACTTATAATATCTTGTCTTATGTCAAATAATCAATGCTGCAAAAATGAGGTTAGTAAAATGTAAAAAAGGGGATAATCTTGAATAATGTTAATTATAAATGAAAAAAAATTAGAATAGTTTGATAAATGTGCCTAATGAGGGGGTAAGAACTCTACAGAGGGTCTGGTTATAAGGTCACAAGGTGTGACCGTTATAAGGCCAAGTCATCTTTTGTTGCATTAAGGTCAAGTCATTTTTTTGCTTGTACTAAAGTCAATGTTTTGTGAAGCATGGTTTTTGGGAAAAAATCTTTGAAATCATGTCTTTTCACGCTTTTTTTGGATGAAGAATTCCCCTTCTTTTATTCTAGAAAATTAATAAAACGGGGAAAACTGTGTGGAATTAACTTGAAGAGAATTGCATTTAATTTCAGATTTGATACCCTAACTGCGTTATTAAGCGTGTTAAGCTTTAATTATTTAGTCGTCAATTTGTCTGTTCGCACTTGGATGTGTATTGTTTGCATTACAGTGTACAGTTTTGATTTTATATTCTCCGCGATATCCAGAATGTTATATCCCATGCGGTTTTATTCCCGCATTTCTTGCCGTTATTGCATCCGTGGTTAGGGTGGCGTCAACCAAACAGGTATGTTTAAAATACAGCAGGTATGCGCTGAAATTAACATTTTCGTCAGTAGAAGTGTTAACTTAAGCGCGACACGTTAATTTTAGAATTGAATTTTGGAACAGTGTCTTTTCGCGTAAAAAATTGTGAACCATTTTTTCAAGGAAAACTGTTTGGTTTTCTGCAAAAAAAAAACACAAATATAAATTTGAAGAAAATGTTAACGAATATTTGGAGACGTAACTGTAGGGCATTAATAATGGCGCATTAACCCTATTTTCAGAAAAATATAATATCGGAGGTAAAACAGCGAATTCTTGGCGGCACAGTGGTTTTTACATCAATTGCGCTCATTGTGTAAGTTAAAAATTTAACATAGCCGGCAATGTCTGAGAAATCGTTAAAAACCGATTTTTGTCTCACCGCGCTTATGCGCAGCAAATCGATCTCGAGATCGATCTGCTCTGGGTGAGAAAAAAAAATAAAATAAGCGCAGCAAATCCATCTCGATATCAATTTGCTTCGTTTCTGAAAATCCGCAGCAAATGGAGCACCCCCCGCGGGGCCCCGTTAGACCTCCAAGTTAAAGTTCAACTTTTGAGATAACCAAGACGAGGCCGTTTCTAATAATTCCGATACAAGTTATGACTCATAATTTATGACACATAATCAAAACGAAATTTTGATAATTACACTTCATACAAAAATAAATTAATCTGAAATATTTATACACTCTTGAAAATTTTGGATTAATTTTGGAAAAAATTTATACGACTCTTGAAAATTTTGGACGCCATCTTAAATTGAAAACAAATAAAAAAAATCCAGAAGGAATTGAAAAAAAGGGTCAACAACAGTTTAAAAAATGTAGGTTGAACGATGCCAGTTTGAGATTTTGAAAAATAACAATTTTTTTTATTAATGCATTGAGACCGTAACCACAAAATCTTAATGGCATTTTAGACACGCTTCAGAAAAAAGAGGCTTAATTACATGAATATTCAGGATCGACTGCATTTTGATAGACGCCGAAGGAGAATATTTTAGGGCGTCAATTTATTTATCAATGGAAATAATCGTTGCCGGCGCGTTAACTCTCCTTTCCCTCCCCATGATTGCAAAACGAAAGTCAAGGAGTACCCAACCGGTGCGGAGCGGGGGCGATCAAAATGTGGAGGGCGGTTTATTAGCCGATCAAATAGCTGGCCTACCACCAAAGTATGAAGACCTGTTTCCCGACACTTCCGCGTAAAAAATATTGTACTGCCGTGTGCTTGTGCTTTAACTGTCGCAACGATGCCAAAATCCCGTATGTACAAATGATATGGAAATTTCTTAAAAGCGACATGTAAGTACGGGCGCACGGTATAAATTTGAAGCATTATCACGAATAGATAAGCTGTATAATCTAAAAACTCGAAATCGCGAGGTCCAAAAAATTGGAAATTTCATAAAGCCTCAAATATGCTAATTAACTGACAGAGCCAAATTGTGTGCCGATATAAGTTTGTCTGATAGGCCAAAATGCAGCCTTTTAAGGTCGTTTGGTAAAACATCGGTCTGAAAAATGTGCACAATTTGGCCGTCACATAAATTTTCCTGAAAAGTGCACAGTTTGGAAGGCGGGACTGAATCACTAATATTTTTTTAAATTTTTTTGGCAAATTTTTTTTTTCGCTTTTTTTGCTTGCATTGTCTTTATTAGGTCAAAATAGCTTTTAAGTGAAAATGTCCCGTTGAATTTCGGGACTGGGAAAGTACTTAAAATATTAGTGAATGTCAGTAAAAAATCTCTATTTTTTGGTCAAATCGGCAAGATAAAAAAAAATGAAACAGAAATTCCTACAATCGTAAAAATAAATTGATACTCGTATTTCTCATTTTCCAAAAAAAGACTTCTCAGTTTAAAATTAGAGAAGAAAAAAAAATAAGAATTGGATAGGCCAATTATCACGTGACGAAGTGAACTTAGGGAAAATGGTAAAAAAAGTTTAAAATCTCTTTTTTTCGAGCTGAACAAAACTGTACTAACAGTTTTTTTTTTAGAAAAATTGACCTGTCCGATTCGTATTTTGCTCTTGTCTTTGCATTTGACCTTTTGCCTGTTTGTTCCAAAAAAACAACTTTTTATAATAATGACTTTAAAAACACAATAGACATCACTTTGGAGCTTATCTACTGTATATTTTCTTTCTATTCACACTGTGTGAAACATAAATGACTGATAATCATCTTTTAACTGTGCAAAATTGTGCCTATTGATGTTACGAAAATAAAACAAAGAATCCTTTTAAATTGTTGTCGTCAAACGTCTGTTTAGTTACAATGAGACTACAGCGGATGTTATAACTTATAAGGTCAGGCATTTAACCATAATTATTAAATTTTTTCTCGAAAAACCACAAATGGATTTTGCATGAAAAAAACACAATTTGTTATTAAACCAGGAGGAAAACAAACATGAAGGCGTTTGTTTGAATTTTCCCTGAAAAACGTTTTCCTCCAAAAACGTTCTTGGAGAAACGCTTTCTTTCACGAACTTAGAAAGATCCTTTTCTGGAAAAACCAAATCTTGAATTTTCCCTGAAAAAACAATTTGGGACGTAAATACGTAAAAATACTTTTCTTGGAAAGACCGCGCTACCTTCTTAAAACACAAAAAATTCGCAACCAGAGAAGTAAGCAGCTATTTACAACGAAACAGTAAAGACCGATCTTTATTTCCTGATTCTGATTCGTTTTGATTAAATCGTTCTAAAGATTTTTTTGAAAAATGGCTGTCACTCCCTAATGGCCCATTAGTAATGGGACGTTTTTTTTTTTGAGAAACATGACATGATTCCAATTATTTTTTAACGTATTGGGACATGTGCAGTCAGCACAGTGCTGTTGCTCAGCTGTTGAAATATTTAAACCGTAAGCGTTAAACCGTAATCGGTACTACTTTTTCGAAAAAAACTTTTATGGGAGCATTATCCGGTATCTGATCGTTATTTTTTGGGAATACAATAATGTACGTAAAATACAGTTTACTACTTTTTGGGACGTTTTTGGTTATCGAAAAAGCGTTCCAAAAAGGAGCAATCGTCCCAAAAAGGAGCATGTCAAAAAGGTGTAGGGACTGTAGTGTTGTTTGAAATAACCTGCTTTACTTCTCTGGTCTGAACCACAATAGAATTTTTTATACGTGTATTTTTAGCAAACGTATTTTAAGGCACAACATGGTTTGAGCCAATAACGAAAAGGGTTTCATTTTCGACAAAACAATTATTTTTAGCCTTTTGTGGCAAATGTTGAAAAAAGCCAAATTTTTTTTACCGAAAATGCAACCTCTTTTAGCTGTCGCCCTCTTCAGTTTCGGCTCTTTTCAGCTTTCGCATTTTTATTTTTGTCCATATCAGGTTTTGCCCTTTTCTGTATTCGCCCAAATCAGGTTGCGCCCGTTAGGAAATTATGTGTTGGACAAAACGATAGCTATAAATTGTTCGTACGCAAACTGAGCAGTTCCATTTCGTAAAGTGTCATGTTGTTGAAACGCCTTCGTAAGACGCTGAATGAGAATAATGGAGTGGACGAAGCCATCAAACTGCAAACACCCACTGTTTTGATAATCAAATTTGCGAAAAAGCACATCGGAAAATTGCGGACTAAATTGATAACCCATTGCTCGAAGGGCTTGGTCCAGTTCCTGCTTCTTAATGTTTCCAGTACGGTCTTGATCAAACCGATCGAAGGTCTAAATTTTTGTTTNAAAACTGTCAACTCGTTAGGTCTTTGTCAACTCGTTAGGTGTCAACTCGTTTAGTGATCAACTGTAGTTTGATAAATGTGCCTAATGAGGGGGTAAGAACTCTACAGGGGGTCTGGTTATAAGGTCATAAGGTGTGACCGTTATAAGGCCAAGTCATCTTTTATTGCACTAAGGACCTTAGTCTAAGGTCAAGTCATTTTTTTCTTGTACTAAAGTCAAGTCAATGTTTTGTGAAGCATGGTTTTTGGTAAAAAAATCTTTGAAATCATGTCTTTTTACGCTTTTTTTGGATGAAGACTTACCCTTTTTTATTCTAGAAAATTAATAAAACGGGGAAAACTGTGTGGAATTAACTTGAATAGAATAGCATTTAATTTCAGATTTGATACCCTAACTGCGTTATTAAGCGTGTTAAGCTTTAATTATTTAGTCGTCAATTTGTCTGTTCGCACTTGGATGTGTATTGTTTGCATTACAGTGTACAGTTTTGATTTTATATTCTCCGCGGTATCCAGAATGTTATATCCCATGCGGTTTTATTCCCGCATTTCTTGCCGTTATTGCATCCGTGGTTAGGGTGGCGTCAACCAAACAGGTATGTTTAAAATACAGCAGGTATGCGCTGAAATTAATATTTTCGTCAGTAGGAGTGTTAACTTAACAGTCATGCGCATCTGGGGTAGCTAGCTACCCAATTTGCTCTAGCGCGCAAACAATGAAGGGATTTCTTTGATTATTATTTTATTTTGAAGCCCTGTTCTTCTTCTCTTACTGGGGTGTTTTTCAACCTTAACCCTCGTCCTCCACGGACCCAAACGTAAACACAATTTTCTAAAAAAAAATATTTTTCTCCCATATAAAAAGGTAAAAAATTTTTTTGATTTCAAATCCGTTGTCCGTTTTTTACTATCACAAGCCGTTCTATTTTTATTCAGAAATTAAGTGAAAATGGGTAGTTAGCTACCCAATATGCGCATGACTGTTAAGCGCGACACGTTAATTTTAGAATTTAATTTTACAACAGTGTCTTTTCGCGTAAAAAAGGTGTATCATTGTTTAAAGGAAAACTGTTTGGTTTTCTGCAAAAAACACAAATATAAATTTGAAGAAAATGTTAACGAATATTTGGAGCCGTAACTGTAGGAGCATTATTAACCTGGCGCATTAACCCTATTTTCAGAAAAATATAATATCGGAGGTAAAACAGCGAATTCTTGGCGGCACAGTGGTTTTTACATCAATTGCGCTCATTGTGTAAGTTAAAAATTTAACATAGCTAGCAATGTATGAGAAATCGTTAAAAATAGATTTTTTGTCTCACCGCGCTAATCCGCAGCCAATCGATCTCGAAAACGAATTGCTCTGGCCCAGAGCCTCTGGGTGAGAAAAAAATGAAATAAGCGCAGCAAATCAATTTCGAGATCAATTTGCTGCGTTTCTGAAAATCCGCAGCAAACGGAGCACCCCCGTTGGACCTCCAAAGTTAAACTTCAACCAAGACGAGGCCGTGTCTAATAATTGCAATACAAGCAGACCCATTTTGGAATTCATATTCTCATGTCACATGAGTCATGTGGAATTATTAGACGCTACCTCGCGAGGCCTCGTCGACTCGTAATGTCGACCTCGGAGACCAAACAATAATACTACAGTCCCTCACCCAAATAGGTAACACCCAAATAGGTAACAAATGACGTAGTTATCCAAATAGGTAACAACTTTGTTTTCAAAGTTCAACTACCCAAATGGGTAACAATTTTTATAGGTCAAGATTTTTTCATAAGAAACAATAAATATTTTTTTATTCAAGACCCACACTACAATGGGTTTTCCGTTCCCGATACATACAAGCTACTACTATGTATATATAACGTCGAAAAGTCCATTTTAAGGCTTAGAAAACCTAAGTACCCAATTAGGTAACAAGTACCCAAATAGGTAACAAATTTTTCAGAACGATGTTGTTACCTATTTCAAATAGGCTATTTGGGTGAGTGACTGTATTTAAATAAGCCAATTACCTCAGTTATAACTTATCCAGTAAGTTATGAGTCATAATCAAAACTAAATTTTGATAATTACACTTCATACAAAAATAAATTAATCTGAAATATTTTATACATTCTTGAAAATTTTGGATAAATTTGGATTAATTTTGAATAAATTTTATACGACTGTTGAAAATTTTGGACGCCATCTCAAAGGAATTGAAAAAAGGGTTAACAAAAGTTTAAAAAATGCACGTTGAATGATGCCAGTTTGAGATTTTGAAAAATAACATTTTTTTTATTAATGCATTCAGACCGTAACCACAAAATATTAATGGCATTTTAGACACGCTTCAGAAAAAAATGAGGCTTAATTACATGAATATTCAGGATTGACTGCATTTTGATAGACGCCGAGGGAGAATATTTTAGGGCGTCAATTTATTTATCAATGGAAATAATCGTTGCCGGCGCGTTAACCCTCCTTTCCCTTCCCATGATTGCAAAACGAAAGTCAAGGAGTACCCAACCGGTGCGGAGCGGGGGCGATCAAAATGTGGAGGGCGGTTTATTAGCCGATCAAATCGCTGGCCTACCACCAAAGTATGAAGACCTGTTTCCCGACACTTCCGCGTAAAAAATATTGTACTGCCGTGTGCTTTTGCTTTAACTGTCGCACCGATGCCAAAATCCCCTATGTACAAATGATATGAGAATTTCTTAAATCGGGGGAAAGTACGGGCGCACGGTATAAATTTGAAGCATTATCACGAATAGATAAGCTGTAACAGCCGAGTTTTATGAAAATGAACCAGTTAGATTCTCATTGAATTTCTCAAAA
>SCLG01000347.1:15937-31548 GCA_004367875.1 Oikopleura albicans | reverse complement strand
GGGACCCAATTGGGTCCCACTGCGCGGTCCCTGAACAGTACCTAGTGCGCGGTCTAGGGTTAAGGACCTTTTGCCTCTTTGTTCCAAAAAACAACTTTTTAGCGGCAAAAAAATTGCCACGTATAATGACTTGAAAAACACAATAGCCATCACTTTGGAGCTTATCTACTGTATATTTTCTTTCTATTCACACTGTGTGAAATATAAATGACTGATAATCATCTTTTTAATGTGCAAAATTGTGCCTATTGATGTTACGAAAATAAAACAAAGAATCCTTTTAATTGTTGTCGTCAAACGTCTTTTTAGTTACAGTGAGACTACAGCGGAGGTTATATAACTTACAAGGTCTGACATTTAACCATAATTATTTAAGGCAGCGCGGTCTTTCCTAGAAAACGTTTTTTCCAGGAAAATTCCCTGAAAAGCGTTTTTTCCAGAAACGTTTCTTCGAGAAACTTTTTCCCGGAAAGATGTTTTCCTTGAGAAACTTTTTCTCGAAAAAACACAAATGGATTTTGCCTGAAAAAAAAACAATTTGTAATTAAACCAGGAGGAAAACATACATGAAGGCGATTGTTTGAATTTTCCCTGAAAAACGTTTTCCTCGAAAAACGTTTTCTTGGAGAAACGCTTTCTTTCACGAACTTGGAAAGACCCTTTTCTGGAAAAAACAAATCTTGAATTTTCCCTGAAAAAACAATTTGGGACGTAAATACGTAAAAAAACTTTTCTTGGAAAGACCGCGCTTCCCCTTCTTAAACACACAAAAAATTCGCAACCAGAGAAGTAAGCAGCTATTTACAACGAAACAGTACAGACCGATCTTTATTTCGTGATTCTGATTCTTTTTGATTAAATCGTTGTTGAAAAATCAATAGATTTTTTATTTGGTTTTTGTTCTAAAGATTTTTTTTTGAAAAACGGCTGTCACTCTCTAATGGGACGTTTTTTTGAGAAACATGACATTATTCCAATTTTTTTCAGCGTATTGGGACATGAGCAGTCAGCACAGTACTGTTGCTTAGCTGTTGAAATATTTTACGGTTGTAAAAACCGTAATCGGTACTACTTTTTCGAACAAAACTTTTATGGGAGCATTATCCGGTATCTGATCGTTTTTTTGGGAATAAAATAATGTACGTATAATACAGTCCCTACTCCTTTTTTGGACGTTTTCGGTTATCGAAAAAGCGTCCCAAAAAGGATAAATCGTCCCAAAAAGGAGCGTCTCAAAAAGGAGTAAGGACTGTAGTGATGTTTGAAAAAACCTGCGTCACTTCTCTGGTTCGAGTCATTTTACAATTTTTAAACGTGTATTTTTACAAAACGTATTTTAAGGCACAGCATGGTTTGGGCTAATAAAGGAAAAGGGCCACACTTGGAAAGGATTTCATTTTCGACAAAACAATTATTTCTAGCCTTTTTTGGTAAATGTTGAAAAAAGCCAAATATAAGTTTGTTTTACCGAAAATGCAACCCTTTTAACTGTCGCCCTTTTTGGCTCTTTTCAGGTTTCACATTTTCTTTTGTCCATATCAGGTTTTGCCCTTTTCTGTTTTCGCCCAAATCAGCTTGTGCCTGTTATAAAATTATGTGTTGGACAAAACGATAGCTATAAATTGTTCGTACGCAAACTGAGCAGTTCCATTTCGTAAAGTGTCATGTTGTTGAAAAGCCTTCGTAAGACGCTGAATGAGAATAATGGAGTGGACGAAGCCATCAAACTCCAAACACCCACTGTTTTGATAATCAAATTTGCGAAAAAGCACATCGGAAAATTGCGGACTAAATTGATAACCCATTGCTCGAAGGGCTTGGTCCAGTTCCTGCTTCTTAATGTTTCCAGTACGGTCTTGATCAAACCGATCGAAGGTCTAAATTTTTGTTTTTAACAAATACAGTCCGTACTCCTTTTTGGGACGCTTTTTCGGCCAAAATGGGGCCATTCTAATAGAAACATGATCCTTTTTGTGACGATGCTCCTTTTCCGGACGCTATTTTCGAGAACCGAAAACGTCCCAAAAAGGAGTAAGGACTGTAGGTTCCTTCTGTGAAGGAAATTCCAAAACATGTCTCATCTGTCATGTCATTCAAATGTATTACAGTCCTTACTCCCATAACGGCCGTTTTCGGTTCTTGAAAAAAAAAGGCTGGTATTGGATCAGCGCCCCTCATGAGGTTAGTTTGGGACACATTCGTATTTAAATGGCTTATTAAATATTAGTTTATTCAATTATTAGTTTTTTTTCNCAATTATTTTTAGCCTTTTGTGGCAAATGTTGAAAAAAGCCAAATTTTTTTTACCGAAAATGCAACCTCTTTTAGCTGTCGCCCTCTTCAGTTTCGGCTCTTTTCAGCTTTCGCATTTTTATTTTTGTCCATATCAGGTTTTGCCCTTTTCTGTATTCGCCCAAATCAGGTTGCGCCCGTTAGGAAATTATGTGTTGGACAAAACGATAGCTATAAATTGTTCGTACGCAAACTGAGCAGTTCCATTTCGTAAAGTGTCATGTTGTTGAAAAGCCTTCGTAAGACGCTGAATGAGAATAATGGAGTGGACGAAGCCATCAAACTCCAAACACCCACTGTTTTGATAATCAAATTTGCGAAAAAGCACATCGGAAAATTGCGGACTAAATTGATAACCCATTGCTCGAAGGGCTTGATCCAGTTCCTGCTTCTTAATGTTTCCAGTACGGTCTTGATCAAACCGATCAAAAGTCTAAATTTTTGTTTTTAACAAATACAGTCCGTAGTACGGACTCCGTACTCCTTTTAGGGACGCTTTTTCGGCCAAAATGGGGCCATTCTAATAGAAACATGATCCTTTTTGTGACGATGCTCCTTTTCCGAACGCTATTTTCGAGAACCGAAAACGTCCCAAAAAGGAGTAAGGACTGTAGGTTCCTTCTGTGAAGGAAATTCCAAAACATGTCTCATCTGTCATGTCATTCAAATGTATTAAAGTCCTTACTCCCATAACGGCCGTTTTCGGTTCTTGAAAAAAACGGCTGGTATTGGATCAGCGTCCCTCATGAGGTTAGTTTGGGACACATTCGTATTTAAATGGCTTATTAAATATTAGTTTATTCAATTATTAGTTTTTTTTCAAATAAAAACCAACCTGTCGCCAGTCACCGAGATATTTCCACAATTCGCAAAATTCGTTGAAAGTGATCGTTCGGGTGTTGTCGCGGTCGAACATTGCGATCATTAGATGAACAACTTGCATGTCAAATGCTGAATGGTTGTTGTTGCGGAGCGCATTTTGCAGCTGTTGCGCCGTCAAGCGGCCCGAACGATCTTGGTCAACTGTCTGGAACCATTGCACCAATTGGGGATCGGGTTGCGCCATCTAGTTATCCAATGCAATCTGAATAAATAAATATACACTCCTTGAGGGTTTATGTGCCCGGGGTTTATGTGCCCACTAAGCCCCGATGGATGGTTTTAAACATAATATGTACCCAGTTTTTGAGGAAAGGTTTTCCAGGAATCCCGCCCACGCATGAGGGTTTATGTGCCCACTGAGTCATTTTTACCTTACCTTAGTCATTTCAATCATGGGGCTAATGACTTAAATCTCTTTTTTTATATCAACCGACAGATGATAAATTAAGTTTTTCTTTTTTTGCCATTTTGAATTAAGTTTTGTAATTTTAGGCTTTACAAAAACATGTTATATGTACAGTGTATGCACCGAATTTTGATACACATCTAGAACGAGCCCGACCGTCGGTTTATGTGCCCAAAATAAATTCAGCAAAGTTGTCCGCCTACGCTTGTAGGTTTATGTGCCCACTTTTCAGATCGCGAAATGGGCACATAAACCCTCAAGGAGTGTAATTTACAGTGGACCTCTCTGGCCGATTTTATCTCTCCGGAGAGTCCCTAGTGGCATATAATTCCTAGGGGTCCATTAGTCCAAATTTGGACTAAACTCCTTTTTGATCATGTAAACTTTACATTATGAATTTCAGTTCCGTTTTATGTTTTATATTTTTTCTCATACAATTTTACTAGTCCCGTAATTCAGCGATTTACGATTGAGCCCGGTTTACTATCATTTTCGGTCTATTTAGGGCGTTGAGTCCAAATTTGGACTGATGGAACCCTGGGAGTTAAAGGCGAATAAATTAAATTCATTTGAACTTTGAATACATTTTATGCAATTTCACTTGTAGTTTTTTTCAGACATGCAAAAGTTCTGTTTTTTTTTGCAAAACTTGAGAAAAGAACGCCAATAGAACAAAAGAACACAAGAACACCGTTCTGGGCGATTTTTCCATCACGAGACAGAACACAACGGCGATTTAGAACGTTCTTTGTTCTATTTAAAAAAACAAGTTCACAAATGCCGCATTTGAAATGCGTTTTGGGCTTTTTTCCATCGCAGAACGCGTTCGAACGGCGCGCGAGGAACGTCGGAACGAAAAAAAAAAAAATAATAATAATAAAAAATTATTAATTTGTCCCAATTAGTTCTCAAAAACCGTTTTTGATAATTTCAACTTGATTGAATGAAGTTGATTCATGAAATTTTTCAAAAAAAAAATAACGCATTATAATCGTGCAAGATAACAAGTGTTTTTTACCACATCAAAATATATTGTTGGAGAACCATCACAAAATATAACAAGCGTTCTGTTTTGTTCTGAAATTTAGAAGAGAACTTTTGCATCTCTGGTTTTATTTTTTACGAAATAAACATAAAAAATTACACATTCGTTATTTTCTCTAAATCTCTTTAGTAAAAACTCTACTAAAAGCTTTACAGTAGGTATAAGTATTAACAACTTACTTTGTTCTATATCAATTACCTCGTCGTGCCTTTCAAATTGACAGATTGAACGCATAAAAACAAAAATGATAACATTACCTCAATGAAAAGGCCAAAACAAAACGCAATCTAGAAATCTGCAACTTTATTTTTTCTTCGAACATGTTCATTTTGTAAATCTTTTATATCGAGAAATCACAATATTTTTATTCTTATAATGGGACTCCTAACTGTACAAGACTCTCTCTGAGGGTTAACTACAACTTTCGAAAACAAATGGTAGATTTAGTAAAAAAGGAAAAATTTTGAAAACAAAAACTGGTAGTACCTACGCATAAAACTGCCGAGACAAAATTCGTTCATTTTCGTAGGTTGAAAATTTCAAACAACTCTCTAGGGGGGCCTGGTGGTCCAAATTAATGTCTGAAAAATGATCTACAACTTTTTCGAAAAAAATTACGATTTTTCATTTCTACCAAAAGCTACCAATAATTTATATACCATAACTTACAGTCCACAACTTATAGTTGTACAATTTATCTAGTTAAATATCATTTTCGACAAGTGATATTTCGAGATTAGAGATGGTTATAAAATTTTTATTTATGATTCTGGTACTGTCCGATGATTGGATTTGCTCTCAATGATTTTAAGACCCTCGATTCGTGATTGGATAAGTACTTTTAGAAATAACCTGATTAACTTCTGAAAGTGAAATTTAATCATGTTAAACAAAAAGGGTACTTTTCTCTTTCATCAGCGAATCATCTTAAAATTTTGATTCACGAAATAAATTGAACAAATAAAACCTTGTTTAATGAAATGAAGTTGCGAAAAAAATGTTTTTTTTAACTATTTATATTAATTTTAGCGAACATGTTTCTGAGAAAGACAAATACATGTAAATGAGGAAGGTACAGTCCTTACTTCCAAAATGAACGATTTTGATTCTCGAAAAAAACGTCCGTATTGGAACTAATTGTCATAAAGTGTCAATTTTTCGAACTTTTTAGAGACATTTTTCCGGAAAAAGCGTCCGTATTGAGACTAAGGACTGTACATGAGATGGTGAAAAACACGGTTTTCCATAACTTAAGTTATCATTTTCGGTCGATTTAAGGCGGTTGGTGCAAATTTGCACCAATGTCCCCCTGGGCGTTAAAGACTCACGAAAAAATCTTCTAACTTAAAACATAAAATGATTTTATATTTTTCCTTTTGTTAAAACTTTAACGTAAAAGGAATCAGAGGGTAACGTAAAATAAAACGGGTTATTATGTTGTAAGTTACAACTTGTAACCCTTATTACAAAAAGAAGTTACTTGATCTAAAAAAAATCATTTCTAAAAATATGCGATTTTTGCGAAAAAAAACTAGTGTAAAGTAACCATAACCATTAGGGTGTCGTCTATGGGTTAAAGATAATATTAAAAAAACAGCCCAGTAGCAAACTAGGTAAGACCCCCAAAATAATTCATATGTCTTAGGATTTTTTATTTACAATTGTTTTATTTTTTTAAGTGTAATCTAAAAAGCACCGCTGTTTCCCCCATAAAACTGGTGATAAATTTCATTTGTATGAAGTGCTCAAAATTGGCGTCGCACCTTTTTTCCCGAATGTAATTATATGAGAATCTGCTCCTCAAATGAATTTTAAGTACATTCTTGCGCCAAGCGTCGTGCACCACGTAGGTTTCGAAATCGTTTACAAACTTGAAAATATTTTCATAAAAGAAAATACAGAAAAAAATGAACACAAGATTAAAATTCTCTGTAACCTTTTCTGTTCAACATTTATTTTTAGTCAAGCCTACAATAAACGTTTATATTATTTTTGCGTTAAATTTGGAAATTATTTGAATTCGTAGCCGGCGAAGAGGAAAAAAAAGTAAGGGGTCGCAGAAGCCGTTTTCCGCCTAACCACCCTAAGGGTGAATTTGCCGTGAATCATCCTTGTCCGCGGTTCTCGATTTCGAGATTCTCATTTTGCTTCTGTGAGTAAAAGCGGATTCATGCTCTCATAATAATCACAAAGTATCATAACTTTTACATTTTTTTTTATTAATTTACACAAACTAAAAAAATATAAACAATTTTTTTAACAGAGAACAAAAAAATAAAGAGTTGTTACGCAGTACGAGTTTAAAAATCAATTTTTCGAATGGTAAGTTTAAAACTTGTTATATTTTTTTTTGTCAATTAGGTTGAAATTTATTATTATTAACTCTCAGGGGAAGGAATTTTTGATAACCCGGAGGGGGAAATTGTGTGCACGTATGCACACACTTAAAATTCACAATAATTTGCAATAATTCTGATAAAACTGGTAAAGCCAAGTTGTAGAGCTTGTCAAACTACTTCGATCTGACTATTAAGAAATTGATTTGGGCCACTAGGGCCCCCTAGAGAGATGTTTGAAATCTCCAACCTACGCAAAAAAATACCGCCAATGGAATTTTCGCGAAAAGTTGAGGGGGGTCAGCAATACCAATTCTGCCCTACGAGGCCTCCTTATGCCTTAAATCGACGAAAAACCAAGTCATGTGCATATAAGCACACTTCCCCCTCCGAGTTAAGGAGCGGACCTCATGAATATGGGATTATTTTACTATTACATTTATATTAATAAATTTATAATAATAATTTTGATCCCATATTTATGAGGTCCGCTCGTTATAAGGCTGAGAACACTGATGAGACGTTTCAGACAAACAGACAAAACAAATGTCCACTTTTAACCCCTGTAGCAAAAACACGTTTCTAAATTACATATTATTTTTTTTATTGTCTAAGAGTACTTCTAAGTGAGTTGGAAATGTGCACGTGCAATTACATTCAGTTTTAAACTATTATTATTATTGAAAAGCGAACAAATAACTTTTTCTAGTAATATCTAATAAACAAAAAATAGTTTTGCAAAATCGTAATTTTTATGAGAATAAATCACGAATTGGCTGAAAAATAGTAAAAAAGGCACATTGATAAAAGTAAAGTGAAATCCCGACAAAAAAAGTAGCAAAAAGAATGTAAGAAACTTGCGAAATTACAATTACGTAATCACAAATTAATTACGCAATATCTAGAAATTCGATAACCAGTTATAATTGGTTAGGTCGAGTTACATTTAAATCGTATCATAAAATTTTCACGAGACAACTTAACAAATCCACACAGTGTGTACTTTCCACAGTCTGTACTTTCCATAAAGTCTCAACTTGAGATTTAGTTTTTTATTCCTTAGATGGTTATAAAATGAGCTAGAAAAACCGCAAATACAAAACCGGAATTGAAAAAATAGCCAATCAAAAGCCGGAAATGAAGTTTTCACTTTTCAGAATTTTTTGGAATAATTTAACTCCTGGGGGTCACATCGCGATAATCGTCACGGATCCACCTATAGATCCAAATATTTCGTGGAAAAGAGCTCGTATGAAAAATTTATAATCGAGGGGTCGAACCAAAAACATTTTGCGGAAAAAAAATTTGCGGCTGTCCCCCCGGAGTTAATTTATAAATGCTTTCAAACCAAAACTTAGGACCTGGGATGTAAAACATACTGCAGGTGTCTGCAGCTGCAATTATGAAATATATTTTGCAACAAAGGCGCAAAACTTTTTTTAATCACAAAAAGCATAAAAATTATTTCAAAACAACCCGAAAAAAGTAGGTTGCTTACTGTTTCTATTTTTTGCGCTGAAATAGTTGGTAAATGTTTGGTCGTGAGTAACCAATAGCACGTTTTGTGCAACTGTTGCCGGTATTTCAAAATGACATTTTAGCACTTATGAGTTTTCGTGGTCAAATGTCGAGGGTGAAAATAATATTAAAAACGTAAAACAAAAAGAACCAGAAAAAAAAAGTTGATAAAAAGTGCCACCGCGGCCCGGGCAAAGCGTAAAATCAATCAAGGATTCGACATCATCCGTCTTCTTTATACGTGATGCTGCATGTTAAACTTGATCTTGCCCTAAGCAGTGGAATAATCACAAAAATTGAACTTGACCGCCATTCAGACTTCGAGAACGCTTTCAAAAAAAAGAGAAAAAAAAATCGGCCCTTTAAAAATCCTTTGTTGGGTGTTTATTATCATTCAAAGCCAAATTTCAAATTCGATTTTACGAACATTTTGACTTCATCGTCATGACTTATGTGGGTTAGGTAAGATTTTAAGACTTTTAAATTTGACAAGTTAAATATTGCGAAAAATTTTTTTTTGTGAATAAAAATTCAGAAAAAAGCGAAGTATGAGTTTCAAATTAAATATTTTAACGTCCATATTAATAAGTTTTAGTGACTACTAATTTGACATACAAATCGGTTTTGAAAAAAAAAATCAATTCTGAAATTAATAACCAGAAAACAAAAATTGAAAATTTTTATCATGGTACGTAAACAAAAAAAAATGTATTTACATTTGAGAGAAAATCTGACTATATTGTTTTTTGAGTAAACCGAATTTGGGCGAAAGATGCTGACTAAGCTCGAAGGTCTTTGTTTTAAACCAAAAAACTGGGCCCGAGATTGAGCGGGATCGCAAATTACTGCCCAAATAACAAAAAAATAACAATGACCTAGAGGTACTTATCTTACGGAATGTATTCAGAGAAATTTAATTGGGAAATTTATTATGAAATTCAAAGTGACCAAAAAAAAAAGTGCTGAATAAAAATAAAATTTGACGAAGAAATTTACTTTAGTGAATAAATAACAAGAAAAGAATAACTAGGAGAAAAAAAATAAGCCATGACCATCAAATTTTTTCGATAAAAACTGTTTTGGCCAAAATGTTCGTCTCGAAAAGTTAGCTTTTAATATTTTTGGAAAAAATTTGATGGTCATGGCTTATTTTATTTTTTCTCTAGGAGAATTTTATTTTTCGAAATTTATCAAAACACTTGTTAAAACTTTTCCAGGACAAGAAAATTTGTAAGACCTTTTATATACATTTCATTTTTTTCCGAAACTGTTTGTTACTTGGAGATATTTTGATACCGTAACATCAAAGCTTCCCCTTTCGGACGAAGAGGGCTCTAAATTTTCGAACTATTCAACTTGAGGTCAGTTTACAAAAACCCCATTAGTTTGTGGCCAATTTAGACTGGACTCGAGTACAGGGGTCGCCAAATAAGGGTCGCTTTGCTAAACAAAAATATAATTGCTCCAAATTAGGGTCGCTGATTTTAACATAGATCCTCACGTTTATTTTTTACCATTTTCACGTTTATGGTTCTAACTAATTTAAATTGTTATTAAACTAAAATTTAATTTTGAAAATGATAAATATACAACGCAAAAACATATTTTCAAATAGTAACAGCACTAAAATCCACTTATCCTGGGTTCGCCAAATAAGGGTTGGGTCGCTATAAGGGTCGTTCGCTATAAGGGTTTTTCAAAACACCAAAGCGACCCTTATTTGGCGACCTCCCAGTACAGATTTAACCCATTATAATCAAACACTCCTAATAATAACCTTAACAGTTATCTTAAGAACTGTTTTGCTAAAAAAAGTGTTATTATATTGATACGATAGTTGAATTTTGTTAAAATAACTGGGTAAGGCGGTTGTTCAGATAATTGCGATACGTTTCAGTCCAACAAGTGTTAAGATAACCCAACTTTGTTAAGATAAATGGTTAGGGGTGTAGTTTACAAATATGTGCTTGTTTGCTCTTCTAATCCCATAAGGAACACGATTGCTAACCAGAACTAGTGTGCGTTATGGGCACAATCTTCATTATGAGCGCAATTTTGACCCCTGGGACCGTAGTTAGCTGTCCTTTTTTTTGAAAACTGGAAGGTTAACGGCAGCCTCTAAAGCGGGTTCTATGGAAAATAAGGAAAATTGCGAGTGATTGGTTAATGGATTGTGTAGTCGTTAAAATTGACCGGTTAATGGGCGGGTGGTTAACTGCGCACCCTGTATACGAGTTGCGTTTTGCTAAATAAGAGTCTTTGACTCAGAATTCTAAGTTTTTTCTGTGAGCTAAGAACCAGCTCACTTTTTATACATGATTTTCATAATCTTAATAGAAATTCGTATTTCTAAGACCTTTCAAAAGAGCTTTTTAACTCCCAGGGGAAGTGCGTGTATATAGACACGCAACTTGTTTTTCGTCGACTTAAGGCATATGGAGGCCTCGTACGGCAAAACGGGTATTGCTAACCCCCTCAACTTTCGAGAAAATTCGATTGACGCTGTTTTTCCGTAGGTTGGAGATTTCAAACAGCTCTCTAGGGGGCCCTGGTGGCCCAAATCAATTTTTGAAGTCAGATCGACGTAGTTTGACGAGCTCTACAACTTGGCTTTACCAGTTTTTTTGTGCGTGTTTATATACACACATTCCCCCCCTACGGGTTCCCAAAAACTCCTTCCCCCTGAGAGTTAAAGAACGTTAGGTTAAACTCTCTGAAATCCAGATTAAAAAAGCCCGGCCATTACATATTATGAGGGGAGATTTATCTGTCTGTTTTCGCCAGACATTTGTCTCATTTTTCTCCCGTGACTTTACATGGATAGCACGCATTCTCTCAAATTACTTTTTTGCTTGTCAGTTCATGCTCAGCACGTTTTTTTCAAGATAAAAATATATTTTACGAAAATAAGTAGAAACATTTTAACTCTACCGGGGTTATAACCGAACACTATACAGGTGCTTGTGAGATTATTTTAATAATCCTGTCTTTGACAATCGTTTATAGTTTTTAGTTATGTCCACTTTTTGGTCATATCAATAATGAACTTGTGAAAATTTTTTCACGTTTTATAGATATTTCTACCAACTTAACTCCTCAACGGGCAATAGAAAANTCCGAATTCAGTCACCAATTCGGTAATTTGGCTATGAGCTGAAGTGAAACTACACGTTTAGTGATTTGCGTTTATTTGTGCTGATAGTAAAATAGATGTAGACTCGAGAAAAATGAGGTGGAGACTACCTTATAAATGGTAGAGAATATAAGTAGTTTGTCTAGTAGTTGGCGTTGTTTGTGTTGGTGTGATTGGTGCCGAGCATGGGTTCGAATCCCACTTCAGTCACCAATTTTATGAATTGCAAAGAAAAAATTGTAAGAAGACAATTGGTAAACGGTGCTTTGTTTACTGATGTTTTACAATACCCAGGTTCGTATGGGGTGATGTGCCCAGGTGCATATGGCGTGATGCAGCCCAAGTGCATATAGCGTGATTGTGGCAATGGGTAGCATTACGCAATTTATAACACACTCCATTTTACAGTCTGCCATCTGTGGATTTTCGTTTTTCTTTCCAAATTTAGTTGAACGTTGTAAAAAAGTCACTAAACATATTCTCAATATTCAAATTATTATCATATGTAAGGTCACCAGACTTAAAACCAACACTGAAGAAACTAAAAATGAAATTTGGCTATGTTTATGTACAATAAAATGAAGATATTTTTTTTCGAATTTTTTATGTCCCATATTTTAAGTTCCAAAAATAAAATTTCACTGTCTATCCAATAGGTCTATGTAATACATTTTTTATCAAAAACTACGGTATATATAAAATTTGCGTCGTGCTAAAAGTTAAAATTATTATTTCAAAGTGGTTATTTAATGGCTAGTGTGTACTACACACTGTGTAGGGTAAACGCTGGAAAAAATTGTTCAAAAAAGTGTTATTTCAAATGCAATATGTTACTTGAAATTGCGTTATTTCAAATGGTTAGGTGGTGTATTCTACTTTTTTTTTCTCAAAAATTGTGTCAAATTTAAGTATCCCTTTCTTTTACTCAAATTATTCATTTCGTACATATTTTAAGTTCCGCCTTATAGGGTATAAAGTTATTTTCTCGAATCATTCATAATTGGCACAGACACTGTATCGCAGTGATTTTCAAACGCGAAAAAAATAAATAATGTTACCACTTTTTGGTAACGTTGCCTGACAGCGCGTCTGAGGCCTATGTGACCTGTCATAGGTCTTTTTTAGCGCGTTCGGCCAATCACCGAAAGGCAAATCACCAAAAGGCGATTTCCTTCATTTAAATTTCATTTTTTGTATTACAGTCCTCCCCCTCTTAAGTGGGGCACTTAAGGAGAAATATGCATTTTCGCTAAAAATTGTTTTTCGCGTTTTAAAATCAGTACGATATATGAATTGCCTCGCACATTTGGTGTGTGCCATGGGCATACTTAAATGTATTAAACAATTAGTAAATTATATCAATATGCCTGAAATAATACTAACCTCTGCAGCGTTCTCGGTCGGAAACTGGATATCGCGTTGACTTCATTCATTTTATCTCTAGCGCCTTCGAAATTTGAACAAAAAAGTTAATAAAAACCATTTTGGACCTTATGTGGCAAAAATAAAGTGTAAATAGGTGTCCTTATCGAATAGAATTTCAAGCCAGCAATGGCCTTGATTCGCTGACAACAATTATGAGTCTATGGTGAATCAACCCTAACCTTGATGATTGTCGCTGCAGTCGCAACCAATCACAGCGACGGAAACCGCTCGAGTTTACTTTCAAAAGTAGAATATCGTAACATGTATGACGCTAGTGAGACTATTTTTCAATTTTTTGAATTATGCCGTTTTCCATCTGAAAAAGACTGATTCAGAAATAATAATGGGACAGAGAATAAGAGGCCCCAAAATGGATCAGAATGGATCGGAAATTCATGGAGCCATAATTTTAATAATAACCGATGGGTAGTATGGAGAGAAAAGTTATCTGGATTCAACCCAGTTGTATTTAAAAAAAATGATTCACTTTGAATAGTAGTGAGTTGGTCCATTAAACATATTGCCTTAGTGACGCATCATCATGATTAAACCTGTTTTAAATTCATATAAAAGTCGACAAAGCAATTTGTTTAACCCCTTGGCACATATTCGGTTTAAATTTGGAAACGACCCTTTGAATGTAATCTTGTTGAGAAAACACTGCGCAAATAATGGACCAAACCCTTGACAAAGTGTTAATTAAAACCGGGTTTGTTAGCTTCTAGGACATTAACGTATCTGTTGAATTACGTAAGATGAAAAGTTTGCTAAAACGATAGTTAAATTTGCTGTGTTTTAAATATTATACTAAAATTTAATTGGCTTGAGTATATCAACTCATATCTAGATCAAACGAAAAAAAATAGAGATTATTTTATTTTACCTTCCTTTTCCAATCGAAATTTTAGTATCTTCTGACATGTCACCATTTTCATTATCATATGTTCCCCAAAGATCAGCCGTTTTAACCCCTGTAAAGCAACAAGATTGGTTCCAAAATAATTTTTTCCGGAAATTACGATTGATTTAGATTTGCAAGTGTATCTGAGGTCATCATGAACAATCATGATGACTACTCGTGGCCTATCCTGGGTCATATTTCTTGCCTTTAGGCATCAGAACGATCAGATATTCAAAATACAAATATATTTCAATTTTTTCAGTAGACCGGACGGTTCCGAAAACTGGTTATGTTATTTAGTATGCCAGGAGTAAATCACAGTGTAATGGAAAAATATTCATGTGCGAATACTAAAGACACGTTTCATTATTCCAATACTGGGCGTTCTTATTGACTTTGATTTTGAGTCAACCCATTTGTTAACAATTTAACAAAAACTAAACGGCTATTTTTGATTATATTATACCCGAAGTATTTATCGTGATCTATGTTTTGTATTCACAATTGTATTTTCTAAAATAATATTATTCAGGAAAACAAAGACCGATTCAGATTCTGAGGAAGAGAAGATTGTTTTGTTGCCCCAAAACGACACACACAGTATGTTAACAGCTACAAGAATAATAATCGAAGATTTTTTAACAGGGTTTAACTAGGGTTTAAAATTCATACTATTTGTGCTTTTGCAGGCTGCGAGATAACTCAGTAACACGTAGGCGTTTCTGACGTAGGCGTTTCTGATAAACAAGGCAAAACAATCTGCAAGATAACGGGTGACAAGATAACAGGGCAGGGGGTGTAGATAGAATTTTGATCACGGATCAAAGCTTTTAAAGATTATTATAATATTAGGTTATATTGCGCTTCCTACCTAATTGTAATTTTANTGTTAACAATTTAACAAAAACTAAACGCGACGGCTATTTTTGATTATATTCTATCCGAAGTATTTATTGTGATCTATGTTTTGTATTCACAATTGTATTTTCTAAAATAATATTATTCAGGAAAACAAAGACCGATTCAGATTCTGAGGAAGAGAAGATTGTTTTGTTGCCCCAAAACGACACACACAGTATGTTAACAGCTACAAGAATAATAATCGAAGATTTTCTTAGCAGGGTTTAACTAGGGTTTAAAATTCACTTTGAAAATGAATACTATTTGTGCTTTTACAGGCTGCAAGATAACAAAGTAACACGTAGGCGTTTCTGATATACAAGACAATCTGATATACAAACAATCTGCAAGATAGCGGGTGACAAGATAACAGCGCAGGGGTTGTTGTCAACGTTTTTACAGATTATTATAATAATAGGTTACATTATGCTTCCTACCTAATTGTAATTTTAACAAAAAAGGAAAAAATTCTTATTTGTTTGTTCGCGTTGTTATGGTAACGAGGCCAATCAAAATTGGCAGCGCGAGACAATTAAGGTGTTACGCTTACAATTCTGATTTGTTTCTTTGCGTTCAAAAAGATGTAATTTTTGCGTTCAAAATGTATTTTAAGAATATCCAGTTGATGAGGATTTGAGAGATAAAGAAATGATTCAGCCGTTATCGATTCTACAGTGCTCCACGAGCAGATCACCAGTGATTATTGCTGAAGGTCAAAATATTCTCGATGCTGTTTTACCTACGTCATGTGCAGCCACTCAGAGCGACCCCTT
>SCLG01000346.1:155663-181927 GCA_004367875.1 Oikopleura albicans | reverse complement strand
GGGATAATCACTTTTTGGAGGAAAAAAGCGGCCGTTATAGGATAAACGGCCGTAATGGAAGCGCCCCTTATGGAATCAAGGACTGTACACTGAAGCTTATGGTTGCAGCTACAAGAGGTGTTGGTTATGATGCTCAAAACCCTTACTTAGCCTTATAACCAGTAAAAACGTGAACAAATACAACATTGTATATAAATAGTGGCCAGTAGAAGAGAGATTTTTTTTGATTTTGTCCGAAAGACCATAACTAGGTTAGGATCAGAAAACGGACTTGACCTTACCATATAAGTAGGGTCGCCGCCTGGGATTTTTACCCAATTTGGAAGTTGCTGTAATTTACCGATCGAGATAATTTTTAGGGGGAATCGACCACTGCGGAGTTGATGGTAGTATTTAGAAGTCACCAAATTGTACCGGTTAGACAATAAACCGCAATAACCGGTAAAATTCTAGTTTTTTACTTGCCCTATATTACCCCCAGTCGCCCCCACTGATTTTATNTGGTTTTGTCCGCGCTCCAAGTACTTCAGAAAATACCATAATGGTGTTATTCAGAGATAGTTTCTGAAGTACTTGGATGATTTGATTACACAATTTAAGCGGTGAAAGCCCCTCATCCATTGTGGGTAAGATAAAGACCGGTTTTTCCGGGTTGTTTACTTTAAAGGACTCGTTCAGGTCTCGGACCGTCGCGTGGGCCTCTGAGATAATTTTAGTGTTATCTCCGCACTTTATAGTTGTTTCTTGAAGTTTGCCTTCAAGCGACGCTAATTTCGTTTTTTGCGAATTTAGCGTCGTTGAGAGACATTCAAGTTTTGTGCTAGCTCGATTGAATTTTTCATTCCACCGATCTGTAGGGCACCATGATTTATCCGTATCCGAAGAAAGGATGAAATCATTCAAGCTTCCCGCTGATCCCTCGCTAGAAGTTTTTTCTAGCGGGGTATCAGAGTCAGTTTTATCGACCATTTGGTCTTTAGCGGCCTCGATTTCACTTTCGGTCTGACCCTGAAACAGTTTTCGTGAGGAACTAGAACGTTCACCCTCCCACTGCTTCTTCAGGGTTTGGTTGATTTTTTCCCAATCTTCATAACGGATAAATTCTCCTTATATATCATTTTATTTATTTGAGTAATTTAGGGAATTTAGGAATAAAGACCGGATATCCGGGATGTATGTTAAAATAAATTTAGTGCCAATTTTTGCAAGCAAATTTTAATAATTTCTTACCTTCGTCCGTTTTAAGGTGTTTTTCGCGCCATTCGATTTCGAATTGGGCGATAATTTTCTCCCGCGATGGGCTCGCTTGGTCCAATAAGGTAGCCCAGCTTGTTTTCATTAGGATAAGTGTTTTATTGGCCCAGGGCATTTGCTCGAGCCAATCTAACACTTCTTCCTTTTTCATACCCTTGGCTGAAATTAACCGAGTAAAAACTAGGTCAAACTTCAGCTTACAGGCATGAAAGTTTTCCAAGCAAAGTTCGTTTGCTGATTCCCCTGGACGCAAGGCGGCCGCTTCTTTCAACAGCGTGTTGATTTCAGCAATCGCCATATTTGTAGCGCTATATGGGTCAATCGGCACAGTAACGACTTCGCTTCGCGTAAGGCGTTTCATTGGCGAGCCCGTAGGGGTCTTTACTGGCGTTCGTTTATTTTCCAATGCCAGTTGTTTTTTGGGGGTGCCATTCACTGCGGTTGCTTTATTAGCGGCCTAGGTAATTTATTAGGGTTTTTATATTATTCAAAATATTCCAGCCCGTTTTTTACCGGTTTTTAAAGAAGAATGTAGTTTATTTTTAAAGTATTTACCGGTTGAGATGGCTCCACTAAAATGGCTTTGTCCAACTCGTCAGCCGATGACTCTTGGTGAGCTTGAGTCGATGTCATCGCTGAGCTTGGATTAAAACCCGCATTTTGCGGTTTGTTTCGGCGCGCTCGGATACTTTCCAATTTCTTTCGTACAGCGCCTCCCTTTTCGATCGGGGAAAGGACGGTGTCGATTTTACTACTGAAAGAGACCTTAGTGCTGCCGTTAAAAAGTTCAAGCATTCCTTTTTCTGTTGGTGCACAGAAGTTAGGAGTTTTTGAATTTCTTATCCCATACTTTTTAGACTTGCTTGCTTTTCGGCGTGTGCTCGTCATTTTTCCGTTTCAATCTAAACATATGTTTTTACTTTATAACGGGTCATAATTTTTTGTCAAAAATTACATTGAACAGTAGACGCTAAACTGGACCTATTGTGTAATAGGGCCAGTTTTTTGAAACGACAATTTTCATTGTTATGTAACTGTATTTTGAGATAAATGTCCGGAATGTCTATTTTCATGTTGTTTGCAGTTTTGTTTAAATATCTACAATTTTTCATAAAAAATCCCAGTATAACTGGTCTGTATTATTTTTAATGAGACAGTATTAGTTTTTAGCAGTCGCCAAAAACTAATATTCGGCCTCGAACAGAATCACAGCAAGATTTATTAAGTAATCTTTGTATGACATATTATCGGTCCCCCAGTTGACAAATTCTGGCACGTTTATGTCCCGCTCGATAATCGCTTGCATAAACGAAGTCCGAGCTCTGTATACGAAGTCTGGGTCCCAGAAGTTTCGTAGTGCTCCTCTAACCAGCTCGAGTTGTCTTGACCCAACTGCCGTATCATATTGATGGGGCGACAGGAGAATCCAGGCTAAAAGTCAATATTATAGTTTATAATATTCAGACTTATTTTTGTATGAAAATCCCGTTTTAGCGGTTTTTATGACTTCTCAAGTTTAATGAAAAGGTTTTTTATGAATTAATATAATATCATTATTGATTTATATTAATTTTCACGCGTGAAGGTTAAGGCGGTTCTAGCGCAGGGAATAAAACGTTCCCCCGGCCCCGTAAGGTACCGGGTTCGAATCCTGAGTGGCCCCCTCTTCTTTCAAAGAAAAAGTCGTCCGCGATTTAATCGAGAAGATGAGGCCGAATTAATGGGCATTTCCTGCGTTAGAGTCGTCTTTTGCCCATATTAGACGGAATAATCGCAATTACGTAGCGTTCAATGATCACTTGTCATTTTAAAGTAATATTATTTTGACGCAAAATCAAATGTTAGATTTTAAATATTTTCCATTTTTAATTTAAGATAATTCAATACAGCCCGTTATACGGTTTTTATATTAAATTTCTACTTACTTCCATCTGCTTGGATCATAGGTCGATGTAAGAAAACTTCAAAGACCTGATTTGGCGCACGCATTTGTTCGAGCCGATTTACCATTTGTCGAACGTCTTGTGGGTTAAATGACGAATTAACCGACGCCCAGAAGGCTGTTCCCGACTCGCGTTTAAATTGACCCATAAATGTCTGGATCGTCCTTATCGTGGTTGCCGAACTGACGCTTGTGGCCACGATCTGCATTTGACGCGATGTTTTAATATCGCGTATTTGGCGCGCCAGTTGAGCGCTGGCGCTCGTGACTTTATTGTCGGCGGCTGTTTGGGCGGGCATCACCCTAGTTGCCGCCACTCTAGCCCTTGCTTCTCGGGAGTCGCGCTGTGAATACGTGGCTTTGCTCCCTTGTGGACGATCCTGAGCTTCCCTTGGCGGCATTTTTTCACGATGTTTGGTGAATTTATCGATATTTGCCGCATTTAGGGCGTCGAGGTCATCCTTAGTTGGTCTTGGCCATGTAAAGGGTAAGACGGCCTCAAAACCATCGTAATAACCATACACTGCCGGGGCCCTCGGAATATGATAGTTCGGCTCGTACAGGCTTCGTTGGTAACGATTTCGAGCAAACTCGAGAGCTAAAAGGTTTTTCTTTTAGGTAAGAAGTAAAAAATTTTTTAATATTTCGGATAAGAAATAAAGATTTAATATAAATCCCGCTAAGCGGTTTTTAAACAAATTAACTACTTCTGAGCACGCTTTGCGGGTTTTTTCATAACCCGCTGTATGTACAATTTGATTACTCGAAACCCGCGTTGCGATTCTTTAATTAATAACCCGCATTGCGGTTTTTTCAAATATTAACGCGCGATTAATTTCCGAAATATTTTTATAGCGATATGACGTATAATTTTTACTCGGTTTTAAGTACAACTTACCATTTTGTTGGTAAGTCGTTAAACTATCATGCCATGCTTCAAAGCGCCCGTTTGCGAATTGGCGGGCCTCTGTGGCGAGTAGTTGATGATAAGCTAGTTCGTCTTGGCTTTCATCTTCTCCAATACCGGTCATAAGAAAGATTTTTGCCGGTACTTGATAATGTGAGCCCGGGAACAAAAGCTCGTCTTGTTTTCTTTTTTGACCTTGACGCATTTGTTCGATCACTTTCATCCCTGTAATCGCCAGTATTTCGATACTGCGAAGCGGATTTGTGACGCTAGTGTGCTTTAACAACCCGGTATAACCGGTATTTGTGATCGGTGGGACAACTGTAACCATTTTGGTTTCTTGGAGCACCACTGGCCCTGATCTGTCCGGTACAGCGCCCGGAATTGGCTTTCCTTTCGGCGTTTTTTCGGGCCAATTTACCCGTTTCACCTCCGGATCCGCCATATCTTCCTCTAGCTCCAGCAATATCGCCGCTAGACGCTGTATTCGAAGGTTTTGATTGGTCGAAACCATAAACGATTCCGTTTGACTTCGGAATTTGTTAGAGACCCTCGGTTGAGACAAGTTAGCAACCCGCATGGCGGTCAGTGCGGCCGTTGGTAACAATACGGCCCATTCGTCGATTGGCGATTTTGCCAGATTTCGTACGCTCGTTACCCTCCATGAAAATACGCCCAGATTAAACTGCCAACTAAAAGTTAAAAATTTTTTAACCTCTGATTTACAAGATTTTCCAGCCCGCTACGCGGTATTTCTATAGATCTATAACCATATTCAGTACTGGTCAGTATGACCGGCATGTTTTCTCTGAGGGATATTTTCTATTTGGATTTTCTTTTCAAAATAAAAAGGCGTTGTTTATTTTATTTTTCGAAATGAGAATTCCCGTGACTGTAACTACGAACTTTTCAATGAAACACTTATTGAAAAGTTTTATTTTACAGCCCCGCTATGCGGTATGTTTACATTACAGCCCGCTTCGCGGTTTTTAACAAAATTATGACTAATTTTCCCTTTACCTGTCATGTATGCCGTAGTTTCCGTCTTTGTTTCGGACTTTTGGCATATCTGGTGGTGTGAGGGGTTCCGATGGAAGTTGAGTGTGGCGAGATGTTTCGATTATTGGTGACAAAAAACAAACTGAGTTGCCATTTTCCAACAATTCATACGGCTTCGTGGGGCGATCTAATTTAACGCCTCCGACTTCGACGCCTGTATCCGCCGTTTGCTCCCACATTTGGGCCTGACGAAAGCAACGGGCAACGTCTTGCGGGCCTGCGGCGATAAAGACGAGCTCGATGTTGTCCTGGGCCCAGCTATTAATTTGCTCGACCATAATAAATGGGAGCATATTAATATCGCCTGCTGCGATATTTTCGCGCCTACGCTGATATTCTTCTTCCGAGATTGCGTTGTTTTCTCTCGAATATTGTGCGTAGGCGAACGATGCTGATTTTCCGTCCGATCGGCCCTTTCTGCTCATTAGTAATTTGCAGGTAAGGTCCGCTTTAACTCTGGCGTCCCGACTCAGCAAGGTCTGGTCTTCAATATCGTCCCTGCTGACTCCAGTTTGACCCGTAAGTGTATGGAACGGTCTGACCATTAAATCCCGGAATTTTACCGGTCTCGGATTGTTAATTTCGGTACAGTCGATTGCTGTCAACACGGCGAAATTAATCTTCGATGTGTGCCGCGCATTGATTTCGTTGATCTCCTTGAAATCGAGATAATTCGCGACGGCGATGGTGACCACCCATCTAAATGCGAAGTTACTTTTTCGCAATTTCAAGATAAGTTTATATAAATAGCCCAAGTTTATATAAATAGCCCAAAGAATTTCTTAGCATTTATTTAAGATAAATCCCGCTGACGCGGTATATATTTTCTTAAACAAAAAATTTTTCTACTATAAGGTCGCCAATCTTGGCGACTTTTTCTCAAAAGTGTTTTCCCGAAATTAATCGGAGCTCGCTTTTGTATCAATATGGTAGTCTAATTTAATAATTTTTCTCGTTTTAGCTTATCTTAGTGTAGCATAAGCGAGTATTTGGGTCGGATTGTCCTTAACTTTAATAATTTAATGCTATAGTAAGCGATAACCTTACTAAATTCAGGTATTCTATTTCAATAATAAAGACCGCATTGCGGGTTATAATTTTGAAATTCAAGGATAACTAACCTTGATTTGGGCTGTGGTTCTCTTAGCGATATCCACAAGAGTGGATGTTTATTGAATACAGCCCCTAGGCCCGGGAAAGTCGTTTTTTCCAAATCGGCTTTTGGGAAAATTCGACCCTCTTGATCGACCAAATTCCAAGCCGGGAGGTTATTAATTGAGGGCGGACGGGTTAGAACGTCCGCTGAATAACAAATTTGCGCGGGTGCAACGTCGCGCTTTCCTTCTGGCAGGTGTCGCCATTCGTCTAGGGGTAAAAACCCTTGTCGAAGTACCAGGTCCCGAATAAAGGCGACTACATCCCGCCAATTATCCGGTTTTGTTAGATCTAAACCCCATGCGCGCGAAATTTTGTAAAAAACCGCGAACGTGTCTTGCCATGTGCCGAAATTTCTAGGTGGTGGTCCCAGTTGTTCCGTTGTGACCTCCTCCGGAAATGGTGGTTGTTCAGATGCCGCCCGTGTATGTGTAGTGGCCACTGTCATCTGGCCTCCCCTCATTCCTGGCCGTCTTGGTCGGATGTCTGCGTAAACTGTTTGAAAAACCCGTGAAATACGGTCTATTTGTTCTAGTGCGTTTGAGAAGCCTTGGGTGTCGTTCATTGCTGTTGGTAATGCAATTGGGACCTGCAGTATTTGCCTTTGTGGGAGGTAAATAAGCACCCGTCCATCCAAAACTAATGTACTCAGTCGGTTTTTATTTTTGGCATCATTTGCCAAATCTTGTACGCGCAGCTCATCTGCTTCCGACTTGCGAAATTGATTTTTGTGTACGCCGCACAATTGTAATTCGTGAGCATTTGGTAGAAATGTGTTCTTCTGAATCACATTTCGACATCTGAATCCATTTGCTCCAGCCCAAGTGCAAACTTGCATACTCTAAAATATTGATTTTAGGTTTTCAAATCATATTTTGAACATTACAGATTTAATTAATAATATAATCAATTAGGTTATATATTGATTAGAATCGTTTATAATTAGTTAATAGTGATAATTAATTAATTATTTTTGTAATTTGTGAAAGATATGAGGTAGAACCCGTAGCTTTCTTAAAATTATTTTTGATTTCCGGCTGAAACAACCCGCAATTACCGTATTTTTGGTAATTACAATTTTTTATGCTTTTAACTCGTACACGACATTTCGTGTTAAGTATTTGCCATTTTCAAAGGCAATTTTTAGATTTTCTTTCTTATCTTACGCAATAAAGCCCGCTATGCGGTATTTTCTTGACAGATAGATTTTCAAAAGTCTTACCTCAAGTTGCGTTTTTCCCAATGACCTAACGTCTGGGTTTGATCGGTACATGTTATTCTTCGAGGAGGCCATGGCTAGATGTGAAGCTGCCAAGGCGTCGATATCAGCAAATGTTTTTACCGACAGTTTACCCTCGAAGAAGTCAACGCATTCTTGATCATCAAGTGCGTCTTTGACATCTATTACCGGTTTTTCCGACGCTTCCGGCTGTGTAACGATTGATTCGTCGCTTTCACTTTTATAATATCCCGTAATAACGGTCTCGTCCAAAATTGATGTGAAAGAAAGGTCCGCAACTGTTTCCTCTGTATCATCAAGGATGCTATTGTTGACGGCCTTAACAGTTGATTTTTTGACCTTGTCCAAAAGACATCCCTCCGAAGAGTTGGCCTCAACTGTTTTCGCTGCCACTTTATCACGTTCGTCGAGCTCATCCTGCAGTTTATTCATGTCAGCGGCGGCGCTTGAGACGACAGAAACTGTGTCAATTTCTGGCGGATCCTCTCGTGATAGACGAAAAGTCCGGCCCATTAGTCGTGAGCTTTTAGGTAGGGCCACCCTCTGCTTCTTGACTGGTTGGTCGGGTGATTTTAGGTCCTTTTTGACCTCTTCGGTTTTTGTCCGTTCTTCGGCCAATTTTACCGCCTCTTTCGCGCCCAACCAGTAGTGCAATTGCTCGCGGCACAACAAAAAGGAGGGGTCCCTAGCCAGGGCGTTATTGACTGGGATTTCTGTATGATGCGATTGCATTTCAATGCATCGTTTTGCCAACTCCTTTTGATGGCGGGCCGCAACTAGGCCCCTCATGTAAAGTACGAACCACTTGGTACGTTGCATCCAAGGGTTCAAAATGTAGGTGTCGGCCGGATTTGAGCTCATCTCAGCGTGTAAGATGAATGCGCGCAACATTACGCGACTACGCGCGGCCCTCATTTCCGGTTCATCCGCCTTTTCAATCAATTGACTCGCTGCCGATAGGATCTTGACCATAATTGGCGAGTTGGCGAGGTCTTAATTGAACGGTTTAAGGAAAATTTTAATTTTAAAATTTTACTTATGTAAAGATTTTTATATCTTAGGATTGCAAGACCTTATAGGTGTACTATAGGGTCTACTAGTTTTATTATACGAATTTTTGATATAACAAAACTACACATACATCCCTTTAAAAGGTATTTTGTTCCTTTTATCCTGTTTCTGACTCGAAATGTCCTACAGGGCGTTCAAGGGTTAAGATTTTTATTTCCCAAAAGGGGTATGTATGGGTACTCAAATTTTATATTTTTTCACCCTTACTTCGAATAAACTAGTCTTTTGTATTTTCAAAAGCCCGATTTTATCGGTTTTTATTTGTCACAAAGTTTTAAGAAATTTTCACCTGTTTTTTCCGCTTTGAACATTTTTTGACGCATGCATGCGACGAAAGCTTTCGGGTCAATGTAATTTCCCTTGGTTGGATCCAATTTAAGCCGAATGTTGAAAAGCAAATTTTGTTTGTCGGCTATTGACGTTTTTGCCGCATAATCGAGCAAAAAGGTCGGCCGGCACACTTCGTTGACGTTAACGTACAGGAAGTGAAAGATGGTGGCAACTGCTTCGTCGCAGATACGCTTGACAACCACCTCGTCGGGAAAATAACCCAGATATTCTGGTCTTAATGCAACATTGACTTTCGGAATTATATTCACAATCCCTTTCACGATCGCGTAATCCAACAGTGATTTCAGGCAATCGGGTCGTATGTCATCTAACAACTGCATAACCATAGTAGGTAGCGCTTGGAGTTGTTCAGGTAAAGCTGCGTTCGTTTTACAACTTAATTTTATATTATTGTTTCTAATTTTATTTTTTAGGAACGTTTGAACAACCCATATAATGGTTTCTATATCACAACACTCTTTGTTTAGAGAGTTTTAATAGTAAACTATCAGTATATGTGTTTATTATCAGTAGTTAAAGGGTAGTTATTACTTACTTTTCTACTGTCATAAACGCGTTTATTGCCTTCGCTCGAGCTTTTCTTTCCATATGACAAAGGCTCCAATTTTGGAACGGTCGTAGATGGTATTCTTCGACCAGGTGGTGACGTTCCTCTGTCATACGCGTTGAATTTGCCAACAACGCGTTAGTGTTCAGGTTAAGTAGGACATTATAGTCACTATGAACGCCATCGTCGTCGACCTTTTTCTTTTCCAACAGATTGATCGATTTCTGGTTAAGGGCGTTGGCTGGCAAATCCGTATAAAACAAACCGTGTAGACGGGCTATATCTGAGACTTTGAAAAAAGTAATTGTCACTTCTAGTGGCAATTTCGCTCCTTTCGCTCCTTCATACGCCCCATTATCACGCGTGAGATTAATGAGGCTTTGGATATTATCTTCTTGAGTAGCCAAGAATTTAAATCCCATCTCAGTGCCGTTTTCTAACGGGCGACGCGATTTTAGGCCTGCCTTGACCTCGGACCATCGATGCGTCATAATTGCATGGAATTTTGCCGCCAAAAATTGGCGGTATGGGCAGGAGCTCAGCGGCACCGTTCGGCCTTTTGGGGCCGATTTTGCCCACGGAATATCCCATAAGCTGGCTTCGGCGATGCTTAAGAAATATATTAGCTTTGATCTATAGTCAAAGAGAAATAAAACCCGTATAAACGGTATTTTTAAGTATTCTAAGCATGTAAATCGCTTTTAGTAGGTACTTTTAGTACATTTAAGTCTATAAAGTCTTAAAACTCTACGTGATCACGATATTAAATTTCGCTGATATTTGTATTCTCGCTATTAATGTGGTTTAATAACAATTATACTGCGTAAAATTCCGTGAGGACAGTTTCAGCAAAATTTTCTAGATCTTAACAGTCATGCGTAACTATTAAGACTAGTTTCCGAGTATGCTAAATTTTTCAATTTTGGCATTATTGGAGTTCGTAATGTGAGTAACGATTTCCAATGTACGGATTTTTTACCATAGTAACGTAATTTGGGTAACGTAAGAGGTAAATTAACGTTAAGGGAGTTAATTGATGTAATTTTGTTAACTATACTATAACAGCCCGTAATACGGTATATAAGAAAAGTAAGTTTTAAGGTCTTACTTTGTAACAAAAGAGTGGACCATAGATACGGCCTTAACTCTGTGACTATCGACCCAACCACCGTCATCGTCTTCGAGATTTTGTGTGGCGATTTCGATAATAGCCGTCTCGATAGGGTCGACTTCATCGATGCTGGGCTGATTATCCTCCAGCAATCGCAGTTTTAAGGCTGCTTTCGCCAAAGAACAAACCGGAGCGTCCGGGCCACATAAAAAAGCATGATTCCGTTCGAACGACAGTCCCTTGCCATAATCCATGACATAGGACGTGAGGGAAACCTTTATGGAGGCGCTGGCTAAGCCAAAAACATTATGGCTGAAGCTAGCGGTGTTCTCCAAGGGACTCACGAGAGCCCCGCGGCCTAATCGCTGCGCATGACTAACCAGGCCCAAAATGGACGGGTCAGTCACGCTGAGATTATCGGCCGGCAAATCATAAAAGGAGAGGTTGCCCAACTCCTTAACGAGATGCTGGTCTCTTGCGACCAAAAGCAATATATCGTCGGCTTTCGCCGACTTCTCATTATCTTCCATTCTGAAAAGGGATGAAAAATGAGTATTGAATAAAATGAAAAAAGAAAAAATTTTTTGGAGACCGCAACGCGGGATATAACAGTAAAAATTTTCTCTATATAAAAACCCGCTTTAGCGGTATTTTGACGAATTTTCAGATTTCTAAGAATTTTGTTTAAACGAGCAAAAATATTAAAAATTTGTAATATGAGATTCAACCAATCACGCTTATCCCTGCCTCTCGGTACGGGGGGCTCTCTCATACTCTAATTTGGTAAATCGAGAACCCGCGTAAAGGTAAACAATGATTAAAAATAAATATACTATAACTAACCTGAGCTAAACGGATAATTCCGTAATTATTATTCTCAAATAAAATACTCTATTTAATCACTAAGATGTTATTCGCTCTGCGAATAACTAAAGAATGATTCTTTAGAATGTTTTTCGCCCGAACCCCAATGTTCGGGCTATTCTAGAATAATATACTCCAACCGCAGATTCCATTACAATATTTGTTTTTTAGTGTTGTTGTATTTTATAACAATGTTTGTAATAGAATCCACGGTTCTATTGAAGTTAATGGTAAAACTTTTTTGTTAAAAATAATCACGTTTCTTTTAAATATAATGCTAAAGAATATAAATATACTTTTTCTGTTTATTTTAGTTATAAAACAATTATACGACGAACCTTTATTTTAATATATGTTTCTGGTAGTACCAGACTGGTACAGGCGTTGGTTACAAGGTCAGCCATTTTGACCGTTTTTCAGCATAAATCAGGTCTCTTCACACTTTTCCCGGGAAAGTCCATTTTTCAAGCAGTTATAAGGTCAAGTCAGTTTTTTGCAAGTACTAGTGTAAATTTTTTTAATCAAGTTATCGAAAAAGCTGAACATTTTTTGGTCAAAACAATGTTCGCTCCCATGAAAACAAATTTTTTTTTTCTACATACTGTGTGAGAATCAAATTTGTTTTCTTTAGATTACCAAAAGCACGTTCGGATAGACATACGAAACGACGCCTTATGTCAGAATATCGTTGGGTTCGCTGGGATTTACGAGCTCGTTGGCGATAGAAATAAAAACCGACTATATCAAAAAATTGGTAAGCCGAAAAAGTTTCTGCAGTGGATCAAGGTAGACGGCAACCCTCCATGGAACACATGGACCATTGACGATCTACAGCCAAGAAATCAGGAAGTTTATGCGGCAAAGGTAGCTTTTTATTAAGATAAACTTCTAATTTTGCGATACATGGATCATCGAAAATGGAGGCTGCACTAAGGTCAGAACTTATGACTCATAAGGTCTGTTTAACAAAACTTGGACAGTCCTAGTGGGACTGCATCTCTAGGTGGTCCGTTAAACATCAGGTATTTGTCTTTAATAAGATAACATAAGATAGCGTGTATATTTTTCAGCCTTAATTAGCCTTTTATTTTTACGGTAAAAGTTTTACCTATAGCACCTAACCATGTGAGTTAACACCATTTGGGTTAACAGTTTGCATTTGAGATAACAGTTTTCATTTGAGATAACAGTTTGCAGTTGAATTAACAGTTTTTTCGGTATTTCCGCCTACGCACTACCCATTTGAAATAACAGTTTGCAATTGAAATAACACTTTTTTAAGCAATTTCTTTCAATTTTCATCGACTCTCTTTTGAAAAATAACGATTTTTTGATTTTTTTTTCGTTCATTATATTGTTTTATATCATGAATCATGATACGCGAGCAAAACGAAGGATTTGCTCATTGTATTTGTCAATTTGGAATTTAAATCTAAAGAAAAAGCTAGCCTTTAAAAGCTAGCCTATTTACATTTGAGATAACACTTTTTGTTCAGGTTTTCCAGGGTTTTAACATACGCACTACCCATATGGGATAACAGTTTGCATTTGAATTTACTATTTGCATATGAATTAACACCTTTTTTCGGAAAAAATGTGTTACAGTCCTCGTCCCCGAAACGTCCCAATGTCCCCGAAACATCCCAGTTTTTTTAACATTTTGGGACGTTTCGGGGACGAGGACTGTAACTCACAGGGTAAGGTGGTGTATATAAATAACTTATATTTCTGAAAAGTTTCAAAAATACATCATAATGTTATTTTATTTAATCAAAAGTATCTGATTCAATAAAACAAGATCTGATTTTTATAACTTTTAAGGTAATTAGGATGCTTTAGAGGTATTTTGAGTCGAGATTTATGACCGCTAGCCTAATTTTCCAATTAAAGTTTGTCTCATGAAAAAGCTACCTCAGCCAAACTATGATCCGACGCGGTCGGTTGGATGGCAAGTATGGAATCGAAAAAAGGAGACTTGGGGTGAGGCGGATGACTCAATTAAAATATCATATATGCACGGACCAATAGCACAAACCGATGTATCGCTTGTTGACGGCTCCGAAATTGAGCGCCAAAATCAAAAGCTTAATAAAGTGATTGAGGAGCTGCGGTTAGAAAATGAAGCAATGCAAGCGCGCGCAGCTACATCCGACGAGGAGCGCGAGCTTTTGGTTGAGCGCGACCAAGAAATTAAGCGTCTCCAATTTTTCAACCAAGAATTAGAAAATTCGATTTTAAAGCTAGCCAAAGACCGCTCCCGGCCAAACTCGGCGTGCGATGGGGAAATTGAAACCAATACTGGCCAAACGATGCCGAGCACAAGCACTGTTTCACGCATCTCGAATTCTTCCACGAAGTCCGCAGTGAAACCAAAGATGCGGGGAAATTAGATGTGGAATAATGACTTATGCGAAAAATCAAGAAATCAATTAATTAATTCGTATTAATTAAAAAACATATATGTTTTATAATATATATTATCATGTGTAATATGCATGTGTATTATATATGTATAAATATGTATAATATATGTATAAATATGTATTATTTTTTCATGATCATTTACAAAAAAATGGTTTTTGTTATACACACCTAACAAGTTATCTTAACAAAGTTGGGTTATCGTAACACACAATTCGGAATTTTTCCACATCTTATTACCCCAATCTAAGACCACCCCCAGACAACCATCGTCAGCAACGGCGCCGGGTAGAAAGTCGACTGTAGCCCCTGTACAAAAAAAGTCTCGAACTTTATCAACGGGGCGAAAATTGTCCAGTGTGAGTCCAAATCGAAAATCGTCTGTTGTGAACTCAGATCGGAAACGGTCTGGCGTGAGTCCGGGCCGAAAACCATCGGTGGTAACACCCGGTCGCAAAAGTTCTGTGGTAACCCCGGCCCGCAAATCATCCATAGTAACCTCCAGCCGGCGATCGTTAGTCGATTCTCGAGAGCTCGGGTCGTCTAGAAAAAAATCTGCGGCGTCGACGACTAAGAACGAGTCAGTTACACGGTTGTCATTTAGTGATGTAAAAACTCTGATCCAAAACAGTAAAGAACTACTTCGAAATAGCAAAGAGTCACTCACTAGCATGTCCAAAGAAGCGTGGGATCAGGTTATTTTTAGCGCCACACAAAATGATGAAGTCGACAAAGAAAAAAGGTAGCTTTTTTTGGTTTGCTTTAAAATATGTTGATTTGTTCATGGTGCGATATTGTTTTACTTTTTTCATAAGTAAAGCGGCCAGCTCTCATTTTTCAGGTTGGCCACATGTACCTATTAAGATAACATATAGGGGTAATCGACCATTACAGAACCAATGGCAGTAGTTTTAGATTTTTCACTTATCGTATTGTTCAAAAATGTTTTTTTTTAATTTTGAAACACAATTTGAGTTATCCACCTCACTCAACCCCTTACATATGTAGTAATCCGGTAACATTGTATCGGATCGAACTTTCGACTGAGAGTTAAAACATCCCGCCAATCAAAAAAAAAATATGTTTTTCGACAAATCAAGAAAAGCCACCCAAAAGCAGTTCAAATATGTCCGAAGAAAAAATTATCCACAAAGAATCAAAACAAAGCGAAGAAAAACTACCTAGCCGCGAAATGTCCTGCGGTGAATGTGCCTCGCCCAATCACAGCGAAAATGAACTCGGCCGGTTAGGTCGTTTGCAAATTAGCAGGCCACAAAATTGAAATCAAAATTTCGCCAGTTGGGAATAGGTATGATCATATTTTTTTTGTAAACTATTGCGAAAGGTTTACCGGGGAGTTCTCGAGAAACGGTATTTTTTGTAAAGGGGGGCTGGTTATAATATCCGAAAAATAATAATAAGGTCTTATGCTCCTTTTCACTAAGATCTTATGGTATTTTTGGAGACTAAGGTTAAATCATAAGCATGATTTTTTGGCAAAAATCTATAGAAATTCTCAGATTTATATTATCTTTTTTAATCAACCCCCCTGTACTTTAACCAGTTTTATCCGGTACTTCCTGTGGTAATTTCTATTTTTGGGCGCTCTGAAAAGCCGTAACCTTTTTCTATTGGTTGCTCATAAAATTATGGTCATACCTAGTCCCATACTCGCGGAATTTTCATTTCAATTTTGTGGCCTGCTGATTTGCAAACGAGCCTTTAGATACCGCTCGAATTGTCGTTGATAAAATATCGAGTCTGATTCAAGACTATGTGGTGCCGGAAATGATCAATGATTATCGGGAGGATTTGTCGGGCCAATCCTCTCCCGAGCCAGATACAAAACAAAAAAGTCGAAAGTCGCTGACTGTGAACAATAATGATCGAAAGTCAAAATTTGGACGAAAATCAAAATGGGCTAAAGTGCGCAAAGGTCGTTTATTTTTTAGTTTTGAATATTTTCGCCGAAAAATTGCGGGACGCGCATAATGGGAGCTAGATTCTTGCACTTGATCTTTGTTGACACGTATTTTCTAACGTTGTTAATACCACAAGATTTTACAATATGATCTTTTAATACGTGTTTTTAGACGTGATTTTTAAGCTTATTTTTAACACGTGATTCTTCACCGGGGATTTTCAAAGACGTATTTTGTAAACATTTTAACGTGTGATTATTTGTTAACTGTACAACGCGCAGTCAGCAAAAATTATTCACGCTTGAAAATTTTATTTGCACTTATAATCTCAAAACTGGGTGAGTAGTCGTATGAAAATGTAAAAAAAAACTAATAAATAAACGACTAAAGCGTCAAAATTACAACTTCAAGTTTCGGCATCGTACAATCGAACCCGCTCAGCTTCGTACGAAAAAATCAAAAACATTCTTTCTGTCGCTAATATTCAACTCACCAAGGAGACATATAATGCGATTTTCAGTTCACTGTTTATCATTTTAGGCATCTCCGCGATAACATATTTCGAAGGAACATAATATTTTTTCGAATGTTTGTTAATATCGGTAGCGGCCAAGAGGATGAACGTAAAAAATCTTATTTATGAATACGAAAAACTATCAAGCAGCTAAAAGAGTGATATTTTTACCTTTTTTTGGAATTTCACAAAAAATTCGGTTGAACCTTGATTCAGGGACCACGGTTAGTAGGGGGGCAAACTAAGAAAACTTTATATTTTTTGTGGACCTTTCCGCCAGCATGTCTATTTTTCTCAATACAAGATTTCCATACGTTCATCCTAGATTCATATTTTTATATAAATATTTATATTTTTTCATAAACAACTATTCTTCAAATAAAATCCATTTACCTCAACTTCTAGTTTTAACCTAGTATCATTCATTAAAGATTATGGTCGATAAATATCAGCAATATTTCAAGGACCATAGCAGAGTAAAGGAGTTCGCGGGACACTCGGGAAAAGTTCACACGGTAGCCTGGAGCGCCGACGGAAAGCGACTGGCTTCCGGGAGTCTCGATAAAACAGCTTGTGTTTTTACGCTAGATAAAGATCGTCTCGTAAAAGGTATGTTTGAATAATTTTAACTAAAGTTAAAAGGTTGTCTTAAAGTTTCAACCCCTAAAAACTATTGGATGGTATAAAAGTGAAGGGCAACATAAAAGTATCAATTTCGAGCAAATATGATTTAAATATAGCGCGTTTTGTTAACTCACTCAAGAGTAATTAATGATTGATTGAAATAAATTGTAAAGCGCCAAAAAACTGGTAACAACATAACATTACACATACTGTAAACATTTTTTTTATAATTTTAGGTCGTCAAAATATAACAGCTTTCAGTATCATATAGCCTATATGATATAGGATATCTTTGGATCACCTAAAAATTGGTTCTCTTAATCCACAATTGATGCTTAATTTTAGAAAACAGTTATAAAGGCCACGGCGACGCGGTAGATCAGCTCGTCTGGCATCCGACCAATCCTCAATTATTCGCGACTGCCTCTGGAGACAAAACCGTCCGTGTTTGGGATGTACGTACTGGCAAAGCTGCGGCTACTGTCGCCACCAAAGGTTATTTTTGACAATTGTTTTACAATTTCTACGTATATGAAATAACATTCGAATAATACATGGTTTAACAATATGGTTTCAGATAAGGTTAATAAGGCCAATTTCAGTCCGCAGGCGATATTTGGTTATAAAAAAAATCTTACATAAGTAACTCCACTTGGAGTTGAATCATTTTGTTCATAAGTTTATACGTTTTTTAGGCGAAAACTTAAATATAACATGGTCGCCAAAGGGTGAAACGATTGCGGTCGGCAATAAAGACGATCTGATATCCTTCATTGATTGCAAAACATACAAAATAAAGGCGGAGAAACAGTTTAAATTCGAAGTAAATGAAATTTGCTGGGATAATTCCGGCGATAATTTCTTTCTGACCACTGGGCTCGGCACCGTTCAGGTTCTAGATTATCCAGGCCTGAAGAAAATTGACGAATTGGAGGCACACACGGCGAACTGCATTGCCATTCAATTCAGGTACGCTTATTTTAAGGATACTAGCATAATCTACCTTCCTATCTTTAATAAGTATACAGGGGGGATGGTAATAAGGTCATCCATTTGTGCCGTTATAAGGTCAAGTCTGTTTTTTAGGCACTAAATCATGTCTGTTTACGTTTTTTGGATGAAGAGCTCTTTTTTTTAGGTTGTACCCCCCTGTACCAAAATTAAATTATAAGTTATCATCCGTTGACTAGTCATGAAATTAACGTGTATAAATTTAAAGCAACTGTGGAAAATATTTCGCAGTTGGCGGTGCGGACGCAATTGTGTCGATTTGGGACGCCCAAGAGTACAGCGCAATCCGAACCATGTCCCGACTCGAATGGCCCGTTCGAACGTTAAGTTTTAGTCACAATGGAAGACTTCTGGCAGCCGCATCCGAAGATCATTTAGTTGATATTTGCAACGTAAGCCACCTAGTGATTAATCCAAAAAATGGTAAAGGGTACTTTTGGACCATTTGTCAAAAATAACAGCTTTGTCTCACCCAATTTTTTTTTTCGCTTCAATATATCAAATGTACCGAACCGGTACTACCGGTGTTGTCAGTCATTTTGACAGGTACGTCAAGTCAGTTGTTTTTTAAACATAAATCATGTGTCTCGCTGGCACATTTTTTTTTTCGTATACGTCTTTTTGAAATCATGTCTTTTTGAACTTTTTCTTCTAGCGAAAAAAAAACATTTTTGTTTTTTTTTTAGTTTGTCAATGTCATGTCACTCCATATAAGGTCAATTCAGTTTTCCAGACTTTGACTTTATAACCAACAACGCTTGACCCCCTGTTACAGGGACCCTGTACATTTTTGTTTGGATTTTATGGTAGACCGACGTGATAATAACATGAGTGGGAAAACTGGACGGATAACTACGTGTAAGGGCTGTATATCATTTTTTTCTGTTTTAGGTGCAAACGGGGCAATCTGTCGCTCAAGTTCCAACAGATAATCCAACATTTTCGGTAGCATGGCATCCGTCAAAACTGCTTTTAGCTTATACATGTGACGACAAAGATAAATATCATAAAGATCGTGATGCGGGAACGGTCAAACTCTATGGCCTGCTCAAAGAATAGTGCAGCTAGGGTATCTGCAATATTTTTTGCAATATTTAGGATAATTTAGCTTTCAATTGCTCTGTTCAAAAATATTCGAATAAAATGACTGCCACAAACATACCTAGATTAAAAATGTAAATAGTAGATTTGTTTTATGAGTTTCTGTATCAAGTTCATATCAAATTACTGTATCAAGTATCAGGATTCTAATGGGAAAAAATCACCCCAAATAGAGAAATCGTAGTAGAAAAATTGTGTTCGTCGAAGTATTTTTAAACCGAGATCACGGCACTTTTGGATAATTTGAAGTTTACACATAAAAAAACCGATTTTTTTTTTTTTGGCGCATGCAGACAATTCGTTTAAAATTACTCTTATACCAAAAGATGGGGCTAGTCATACCAGTTAAACTAGCCAAGTATACTGACAGGGTTATGGTCTAGTATTTTTGAACTATCGGTTTTTATAACCGGTCAAAGTTGAACATAGTCGGTTTTTCGAGATGCCGACCGAATTTTGACCGGTCATATAAACCGGTACGTTTTAGATACCACGCTAGAACTCGGTTACTGCAGTAGCCCCATCCTTTCGGCACAGTTTACAATTGAAATTAAATTCTCAATGATAGACTATCATGTGAGGTGTTATATGTCCCTACGTTCATTTTTTCCAACATATTGTCCTTACTTTCAATACGGACGTTTTTTATTCTCGAAAATAGCGTCCATATTACGCTAAATTGTCATAAAATAATCATTTTCGAGTGTTTTAGGGATATTTTTCACCACTATTGGAAGAGATCGTCCGTATTGAGAGTAAGGACTAGAAATCATACATGACATCTGCTTTGAGTTTTTTTTTTTGGCAATAAAAAATATCCAGAATTGGTATATTCAGATTGTTATTGGTTTGTAAAAAATGACGGACGATAAGCCCGAAGCCGAAACTACCCGACGTTTTGTCAATAATCGAGATACCCAAATTGGAACGGGAAATCTCGCCGGTTTGACTTTTGGCCAGGATAAATGGAAGTATCCATATGAGGCGGCCGTCCAGCATCCGGCGGAATTTATCCGTCAGACAGAAGGCGGCTTTGGAGTTACGCAGGCTGTGTCAGATTCGGTCTTTGGAGCTCCTGATAAGGACATTTGGTCAGATGGGCCGGTTCAAGGCATCTATAGAACTATTTTCACTCCAGAAGGTTTTGGCCATGGTACTGGTGGTGGTATGAAATTCATGTTCATGCCAACAAATGACGAATTCAGAAAAAATACTCCACCATTGGTAAGTTTTGTCAGCTTATTTTCGAGTACAGTATCGTCATAAAACAAATTTGATTTTTGACAACTTAGTCAAATGCATAAAATTTGGTAATGTTTCGATTTTTTGTTTGTTGAAATTTTTTAAACTTTTTTCTAGAAAATTATGTAGAAAAAAAAACTTGCAGGCGGTTTTTCAGAACGTCATTTGATTCTGATTTATCAGTTTTTTCAAAGTGCATTAAATTCAAGTCAGTTTTTGGTTCTGACCTTATAACTTATAAGGTCAGGCCCAAAAGACTTGAATTTAATAACCTTACCTTAAAACCGTCTGAAATAAATTAACAAGTTATAACCAGACCCAAAGTTAATTTGAAGTCAATTTAAAATCTTTGTTTTTTTTAAATCTTTGTTTTTTTTGCAGCGATGTCACCAGTTCTTTTAATTTAATCTAAGTGATGTATAGTTATCACTTTTTTATTAAAAAACACTTCAATCAACTCCGCGTGATCATTAAAATTTTCGTAGCCGGTTTTCTCGAAGTTCACGTGGATTGGTGCTATGTTTGGTGCAGCCCACTCGGCGACTATTCGATATTCGTTGCGTATGCCAATGTACTCGGCCATTCACCGGACTGCATTCACAATGGCCATTTATGCTTGGGGAGGATATCAACTACAAAAACTATTGACCATGAAAAATGTCGGCCAATATAAAATGGCTGTAGACTTTGCCGAGCGTCACTCGGTGAGTTTCAAAAATTTGATTGGAGAAGAAAAATTTAACTGAAAGTTAAACAAGTTGAGAAGCTTTTAATAATCCGAAAATTACGCGTAATTTACGTCCCAAAATGACTTATAAGTGTTTTTTGGTTGCACAAAGTAAAACATGTTTTGATTCGTCGGTGTAAATCTGCCTCCAGAAACAAGCCAATCAGAAGGCGGATTCAGCGGAAACTTGATAAATACCCGACAGCACTATGAGTCATCACTATGAATCATTTTGAATCATATCCACTAAATGATATCATCACATATTTTTTTTTATTATAAAAATAATAAACACATACATACATATATAATGGGTATTATTTTTGCTGAATTAGGAACAATTTCAGGAAGGCCTTCGGTATGCAAAACAAAGTCTCAAGGGGGGGTGGAAGGCCAAGCCAGTTAAGAGCATTTAAGGTCAATTTGCCAATTTGGACTCGATGTATTAGGCTGTTAGGTAGCTTTTTTTAATTTGGAGACCCTCCAAAAAGCTTGAGGCAACATACTCCACAATGTGGAGTCCACATCATCTTTAAGATTTTTAACAATATATATTTTAGGATATTATTTTCAAACAAGAACCGGCTAAATTTAGCGATCCAGAAATTCTCGAACATTACATCAAAATGGGCGGAAAGGGTCACACTGGTTAAACGAATTTTACTGTAATTTATTCCGTACACGAAAACTAATCTAATTTATTTGTTTCTGGTCCGAGTTTCACTTTCGATGATTTTTTTCAAATATTTTTTGTCATATATATATATATATATATGGCTTTATGGCATTATAATGGCTTTGAGTTCGAGCCACATTTTACTGGCTCTTTTTTATCGTGAATTATGAATTTGTAACAAATTCATTCATTTTTATTTCATCACATTGCGAAACTCTGATTGGGATTATTTGAACAAATTTTTTTTGGTATTTAAACAAATGGTTTCCAGATATGAAATTGTTTCATTATTTGGTCGGCTCAAGCCTCAGCAAGCTTTCCCCATTTCAAGACGATATTTTATATGATATTAAATGGGTTGGCGAAAAAGCAGACTTGGAAATCACAGGCTGGGCTCAGCATAGAAAAATTAATGTCGTCCTGGAATTTAAAACTTAAAAGACTCAAGGCTCTAAAGAGTTTCAGGTAGTCGAATTTTCCAGCTATTTTTTAAAGTTGAGGAATGAAATTAAAAACAACGTTATACATATACCGAGCCCCGAATATAGGCGTAAAATACACAGAGGAAGACTTCATCATTATGAAAAGTGCCAAAAATGAAGAATACAAATGTTTTCTGCCGTCGGAGGCCGACGAGACAGTCGCGGAAGATGCGGATCCGGGCGATCCGGCAGAAGTTTTATTACAAAGTTTATTTGTGCCCAACAAAGCCGGCAAACAACAATGCAGCTACAGATTAGAGGTTTTTTAAGTACATTATAAGGATTTTATTATGTTTTTATATAGCCTAAAATATAGGTCGTTGCTTTTCCGAGTGACTTCATCTCTGATTTTCAACCAAAACTATATAGTTATTTTTACCAGTTGGTTAATTCAAAAAATCGGTTTCTTTAGAACCGCTCAATTATCCTTTTAACATCGATTTTTAATGGGTAATTGACAATTACTAATTGTTGTCTACACATTTTTAAAATGTTCAGAGTTTGAACTTGGGACCTTGAATAAGTGATGATTTCGAATATTGTGCTTGAAAATCATAAGTTTTAGCTAGTATCATCCTTTATTTTTACGAATTAGTTTACAATTTATTTCAGACTTACTGGTCGTATGAGGTGTGTCATGGGAAATATGTGCGGCAATATCACGAAGAAAAAATTAAGGGTGGTACCCAAACGACAGAGTACTATCTGGGCAGGTATGACTCGCCGATTGCCTTTAAGCCCGAGGAAGTGCCCAAAACCCGTGATGAAGTCGGCAAGAAAAATATTGACGGCATTCCAACGTCTTACTGGGACCTGGCTATGCCCGGGGGCACCGCGTGCGAGTTAAAACCCGGCCAATCACGTCGCACTAAAGTTCTATATATTTGTAATCCAAATGCCTACCACAACGAGATTTTGAGGTAAATTAATAATACCGGTGTAATGGGGCAAAAGTACTGTTTGGGGAAAATTACAGGGGGGTTCATTATAAGGTCAGCCATTTGTGCTTTTATAAGGTCAAGTCAGTTTTTTGCACTAAGGTCAAGTCAGTTTTTTCAGGCACTAAGGTCAGGTCAGTTTTTTTTTGTGTAGCATGCTTTTTACGTTCATGTCTTTTTACGTTTTTTTTGAATGAATACCTCACCCCCAAAAATGGATTTAAGGTCAAGTTATTTTTTACCTTGACCTTATAACTACCCCCTGTAGCATTTTCAAAACTAAAATCTATACTAAAATTCCGAGGGTAAAACAGTCTGATACAGCAAACTTGTAAGTTTTCGATTTCACAATATTTTTGTTACTTTCTTGCTCCCAAAAAACAACAAAAAAAAACTATATTAATTAGTGTAACGGAAACTTCAACGTGTGAATATGAAATTGTTATATTGACCAATCTTCTGTGTTCGTCCCCGCTTTATGCCCAGAAACTCGACAGTGAGACATTTGGCATTCCTTGTCAGAAAATTGGCGACGCTCCTATAGGTATGTTTCAGCAATTTAGCACTAAGGTTTTTGAACGGGAAAGGACTGACCAATTTTAAAAATGATTTTCGGATAGAAATATGTTTGTTATTGATATACAAAGGGTGGTCCAAATAAGGATCTTTTGGATGTTTGAATTAATCTCATATAAACTACGGGCATAGTCGGGAAAAAGGCTGTAGATAGAACCTTGCTTGGATCGATTTTTTGACGAAAAAAGTGGACCTTCAATGCGTCTCTACGGGCACTTTTCATTCTGGACTCTCTTTTTTTGGAGGTTGTCTCCAAAATTTATACGAATTTCCAGAGAAAGTCGATCCGAACTCCACTTTTGGAAAGTAGTCGTAGCTGGCGCATGGCCTTTATTTAAAAAAATAACAGGGTGTGACATCGGCCACTCGATGAAATGAGCTATAATTGTGTTAACAAATGAGCACATCAGTTCATCAGTGGTTCAATTATTTAGCACCCCAATAATCTAACACACATTCTTTTAACACGGAATTTTTAACATACAAAATCATAAAAACTAATTTCGGTGAGCCTAATGGACTTAACCCTTTAGGATCCTTTTAATAGATGGTTAATCAATCGTTAAGCTTCCCTCATTTCACATTGAAAACGACTCATATAATTACAGTCCCGACCTTCAAATTGTGAAATTTGGATTTCCGAAAAATGTCCATAATTTCAGAGTCGTAGAAAATTCGGTAAAATTGTCATTATCAAGTTGATAACTAGTTTTTAGGGCGTTTTAGAGTCTTAGATATACACTAAATTGATTCCTTTATTGTGTCGAACAAAAAAAAAATAACAAATTGAATTAATAAATTTTGTCTGGCAAACCAAAAAGTCTTTTTGCCAGTCTCGTAAATTTTGCAGAAAAAGTGCACAATTTTATGGTGCACAATTTGAGAGCCGGGACTGTATATAATTTTGTCAAAGCTTATTTTATTTATACCGTGAAATGGAAGGCGTGTCTTTTGGGTCAAGACTGAAAATTGACGTATTTATGACATGAAAGCCTCTTCTCCCAAAAAACTTTCAAAAACACAAATAATAACACGTAAAAAGTCCCGAGTGGGCATATTGAGCCAAAAGCATCACCGCTCTCTGGTCTATCGGAAATTTTATCAAAGCTAAATGTGGGCGAGGATAGTCTGGTCGGTCAGCCTATCATGCTCACCATCGATACCAAATCGGGCGAGATTAAACAAGTCAACCAAGAGGAACTTGAAAAAATGCTCAGTGAGGGCACTGACAGTAAAACCGACCCAAAACAGTTGCAAGACTTTCTGGAAAATCTCGAAAATGGAGACCTTGAAGTTTTTGGGTTTCAATTTTTATGTTGAAAGTGGAAAAATTGAAACAAAACAAAATAAATTCAATTTTTCACTTATCTAAAATTTTTGGTCTTTGGTGACTTTAAAAATTGTACCAGCTCCACCCACGTTTGTTTCATTTTTTAACTCTCAGTAGTCAACCCGCATGTTCACCGGGAGCTCAAGGCCACCAAAGTCAGGATTTTAGATTGTTATTTTTTTACTATTATGAATTAGATTGCATGCGATAACTCTTCATTTGATTTCAGTCCCGACAAATTTCAATGATAAGCCGGGTAAAGAAAACAGGGTCATAATTTCATGATCATAATTTTTAACGTACGGTACAGTGATGTTTCAACGAATATATTGGACATTATACTGTATTAACGTGCGGAATTCAATGCTCCAAGTTATTAGAAATTTTGAGTCCATAAATAAGATCAAAATAATAACATTTAATCATCATGAACATATGTTCACCTGTCCCAGCTTGGGACTCCCGAGAACTTTTATCCGAATAATTCAAACCGAATAAAGTTTTATTTATGCGATAAATTACCTTAGGGTGATGATTTTCCGACGACTTAGATATATTTTTCACGAAAAAATCGCGTTTTTGAAACAAAAAGACTTGGATTAAAATTGGGGTATAACTTTTGTTATGACTCTTCGGTAATTTGCGGGCATTGAATTTTTTTATTCCATAGCATGATTGTCTAAATTACGATCGTAATTTATCATCTTTACATCAGATAAGCGCAATATATTTCCAAGAAATAATCTAGCTATAAGCTTTCAATTCAAATTGCTGCGTGTGTTTGGTGTGGNNATCAACAAAAGTTGCGTTTGTAATTCTAAAACTCTATATCACGTTAGAACTTTGTACCGTTTGCACCCGATGAAAAATTGCCGACCGTTTTTCTTGGAACCTTTCGTTTGGAAAACTAGGTTTTATATGCATGTTTTTACGACAAGTTTAGAACTTGACCTTAGTGCAAAAAAGATGACTTGATTTTATAACGGTCACACCTTGTGACCTTATAACCAGACCCCCGTGTAGAAAAAAAACATAAAAAACACGGACAGCCGACAAACGGTGGGCTCAAAACGATCCCAGCAGTCGGCGAGGTCCTACTCATGCCGAGCGCAGTAAGATCCACTCTTTTTAGGACCTCATCGACTCTTGGGGTAGTGACTCGGTGAGATCCCGGTGTGACCTTAAGTTATTTTTATTTA
>SCLG01000346.1:95386-151105 GCA_004367875.1 Oikopleura albicans | reverse complement strand
TCAATTTCGAATCAGCAGAACAAAAAATGAAATTTAATTTCCCTTATTACGGGTAATTAATCACTAATTGAATTCCTAAATTAATCTAAAAATGTCACTTTAATTTGCGATTATTTTTCCAAATAAAATGATGTATAACGTCAAATACTTACTCCAAGAATGTCGAGACAAACCATACCCAGTGAATTGACATTGCAGTGATATATTCGAGTGTCAAATTTGCACGTCGGTGGCTTGAAGGGATAGTTGGACGGAAAAGACATATGAAATTCAAATGTCCCACCTTCGTAGGGCGAATCAGCGGGCCCATTTATTCTGGCGACCCACTCGAAAAAGTTATCATGGCTAGACGGCTGCGTCTCGATTTCCGTGATTGGATTAAGTAGGATTTCGGCAGCCTCAATTTTGAGCCGTTTCAACGCATTTTCAAGCGTTTTTTTCGAATGATTTTCGAGAGATCGCTTAGACATCTTAAGGCAAGTTAAATATGTTAAGGTTTACGAAGATCGACAGATTTGCGGTCAAATCGTTTTGGGAAATTNGAAATTCGAAAATTGAAAATAATTTGGAATCTGGGGTGTATACGGACGGTGTTCCCAATTCGGACGCTATTTTCGAGAATCAAAAACGTCCGTATTGGTAGTAGGGACTGTATAGCCTATGGCCCATAATGGGGATCCCAATCGGGTCCATATATTCTAAATCCATTTTTAAAACTTCCTGTAAAATTTCCCAGTCACCTAGCGAGTCGGTAATACAATTTTCAAGGCTTTAGCTTGATCATTCCTGAGATAGGAGATATTTTTTATTAAATTATTGTCGTAAAAAACACAAGAATTGTTTAGAAACGTAAAAGAAACTTCATGAATATTAAAAAATGACAATTTATACATAAAAATATAAACAAAACTTCAATTAAAAACAAAACGTTTCAAGATTTTTAAAGAACCCAATTTGGCAACCCCTTTTAAGGCACTTAAAATCTGTACATTTTCTTAGTAGTTTACTGTTTCGTAATTTCTCGTTTTGTTTAAAATCGCCTTGACCACTAACCTATCGGTGTTGGGTTAAAGTTGAACCCGGTTAAACAGAAATAAAAATTTGCTATTGAGTCATGAACTAACAACTCGAAACACCAGAATAATCAACGACTACAGTTTCCTTTCAATATGAAATTAGCCAAGGCTAACATAAATTTAAGGTTAATATTTGGTCTAATTTGGCCCCGGTGGGATTTGGAAAATAAGCAATAACGGGTTAATCTTTCATTTTATGTTTTGGAAAAAAATAATATCGGTATTTAGCAATTTTTGTATGAAAATCCCAATCGAAAACAATATAATATTTTTTTTTCAGACGCCCTCGTACTTTTGTCCTCGTATTTTTGTCTTTTATTTGACTTCATTTGTCCTTTATTTCCGGTGAAAAGTTAATAATCGGAATTTTAAGTAGCACCATTAAATCCGTATGGTTACATTACCTATCTTCCAATTATTTGCAAAAGAAAATCACGTGGTTCATTATTGGCGAAAGTTTCCCGGAATCCATCCTAATCATACATTTCCCGTCAAATTACTTACAGTTGGTGATTATTAGGTCACGACTGACAAAGACCATATACCTAAAATAATTATGTGGTGTAATGTATTAAAAAGACGTTATTACGTTATCTTGAATAAATGTTTTCCATGTTCTTATTTTTTTCTCAAAAAGACATGATCGCTAAAAAATTCAAAGAGATGTCTTGTCATGAATGATTTAACCCAAAAAAGTGAAGAGTTTTTTTGGAGTAAAAAATGACATGCATGAGAACACCTTAGGATGTGAATTCCAAAAAAATACTGAATGATATAACGTCCATAATCTTAGACCTTATAACCAACTCTGTATAAATAAAAAAGGCAGATTTAACTTCTTAGCAAAACGCGTGTGCAAATAAAATTTTCCTATCTTGCTGAAACCAATTACCACCGGTGCCATCAGTGTGAAAACTACGAATTGAAAGAAGTAAAAAAACAGTTTTTAGAACATTTGAAGAAAGTACAAGTCATTGCTTGAATTGGGCACTTCATGAATTCGGTGGAGGCCTTCCCACACATTACTAGATTTGTTTGAGACAACAGCGCCCCCATATAGGATAAGTCCGTTGGCACATGGGCCGAATGCGTGTCCGAGTAGACAGGGAACGTGATCCTTAACCCCCAGGCGCAATGCCGGACTGGCCCCGAGAGACCGCAGCTCATTCGCGTCTTTGTCCAGCTTGAGACGAAATAATCCGAGGCCACTTTGAGACATACATTTCTCACTCTTCGGAACTAAAAATAACTTTTAACATCCTTAACTGTGGTGTGCATATGTGGTAGCTAGATATTCTTAAAAAATAATCGTTTAAATTACCAGGAGATAGCCAGTAAATGAGATTGAGCGTAGGTTCATAATTCGCTTTAGATCCTTGTAAATAATAAGGCAGAGTCTCCGGCACCGAAAATTTTAATTGCGTAAAAATAATCTCAAAACGTCGCTGTCGGCCTGAAGCGGTGACAGAAACATCTCCGCGAATAAATTGGTCCCGAACTGGGCCCATTCCCGCCCCCATCATCACAAAGGCGGTTTCGGCGATGCAGTACATCTGGTGCTGGCGGCGGTCTGTTGGAAGATCGATCCCACCTGAAAAAAAATGAGTACTTTGGGTGTCATTTTCAAACAACATTGATTCTATTGCTGCTATGCAATAATACTTTTTACGCCTGAAAGTGAAAATTTGCTGCTAGGGTCGCTTTCAAATAAAGCAAGACAAAATGGTCATTCCTGCCCAGACCACGTGGTTTGAGGTATAGTAATAAAATTTTTTGAACTTATAAAGAAAAGTTATTCGAAACTTTTGACATGTCGGATTTTTGAATTGGACCTTTTTTAGCCAAAAATTCGATTTTAGTACCGGTTTGTTCTGGTCTTATTTTGAGTTGGCTTGAAATTATAAGGTATTTTGGCAGGTTTTTCGTTATAAAAGACCAACTTTTATACAAAAATATAATCTTTGATATTATTAATTACCAATTTTAATATCAGATGCCCAGCGCCAGCTAGTGGTCGAGTGAAGTTTGGTGTCTAGGATAAAAGTGGATTGTTCAGCTTCAAGAGGTCGCTCGGTGACGCCGCCATCAAGTAGCATAATATCAATCCCGGGCAATAAACAGGCTGCGGCATTGGCACGGCCGCTCGGTCGCTCAGGCAGTGCAAGAGGAATCCAATTCGTTGGATTTGTTAATATACTACAGATAGGATGATAAAAATATGTACATGGGGTGAAAATGTTAGGCCCTACAAGTTATAAGGTCATGTAGTCTTTTGTAGAAACTCTAAAGAGCATTTTACTCCCAAATTATATTTTTTAAACGACAGTTTTCTATTTTAACACATTACTTGTCAGTATACACCACCTAACACGTTATGTTAACACCATTAAACGTCAAAAACTATTAACATAATGTAATTTTGTTAACATAATGTGGTAGGGCGTTTGGTTAAACAATTGGAAATTGAAGTTAATCAAATCACAAAAAGTGTTAACATAATGTAATTTTGTTAACATAACGCGTGTTAACATAACGTGTTAGGTGGTATATTTGCAAGAACTAAATTTCGGTCCCAAAAGGAAAAAAATGATATTGTTTCTCATATAATATGAGTCATATTTTCAAACTCAATTACCGCGGGCAGACTATTGGGGGTGTATTTTTGGCATCCGGAGTGGTTAATGATATGAAGCTCATGGCGGTAAATGTTAGGTAATGCGTGGGAGCGTGGTTGTGACGTATTGTTGTTTATAAATCGACCGCCAAACAAAATCAAGCGGTTATTTTTGTGGTCGGCTACCATTGTGGCGCCACCTACCGCGCTCGGCACGGTCGTGCAGAGAACGCGCTCCCAATGGCCACGCTGTATAGAAAATCGCCACAAGTCGTTAAGTGATGTCTGATTGTCCGTAAAACCGCCAAAAATGTACAAATTGCCGCGAAAGAAAGCGGAAGAAAAATTTGTGCGCGACGGACGGATCTGGTGGCGGTTGATTTTGATTTGTGATACATTGACGTGCTTGGACCATTCTGGGCTTTTCAGTTTTTTCTCGAAATATAATCTTTGTAAGCTAAAAAAACTCCGAAATTCTGCCGAAATTATTTTGAGGGTGGAAAGGAGATTGCCCTTACTTAGAGGAGTGTAAGTCTATATACAATTGATAGTCCGATTTTTGCCCACTAAACTCCAGGATTCCCATTGAATTAGAAAAACAAATATACAAGAGGGGTTGGTTATAAAGTCAAGGTCTAAAAACCAGGGTTCGTTGGATCCAAAAAAACATATGGCCAGCGGGGTGGGGCGAGGTCTTCACTCAAAAACAGTAAAAAAGGACATGATTTATATTGAAAAAAAACTGACTTGACCTAATAAGGGCACAAATCACTGACCATATAACCGACCCCTGTAATACTTTTATAGTTTTGTCTTCGAAAAAAAGTAACGTAATAGTTCCACGAAGGTTCACAAGGTGTTATGTAACTTTGGGCCCCTCAAGCTCTAATTATTTATAATTAATAATAATTTTATAATTAATACAGTAAATACTAATTATACTTTTCAAACCAAAAAAAATCAAAACGGTAAAACAAAATCCTCAATGTGTATCGGTTACACATTGATTTAAAGAGCAAAAAAAAGTTTAGTCTTAAGTTAAGCCTTAACTCCCTCTTCATAATTATATTGTGGTTAATTTTCTAGCATTCCTTTGGCGACATTTTAACGACTGTACTATATTGCGAAATCGCGTGGAAACCACACTGCACGAAACTAAGTCTGATCCGATAGGAAAAAGAAAACTAAAAATACGTTCCCATACCTCGTCAGGCAGGGAAACGTGACTCATCTAAACATCACAAATAAATAAAAGAAAAATATAATTTTAAACATTTCTTTGACAGAAAGTATCGAGTTTGAAAAAAGAAAATACAAAAAACAGAGACATTGGTGGGACTAGAACATATTTAAAATACATTGGAAATTACCATAAAAGCCCTAAAAACGGCACACAAGAAAATATATATGAACTTATGTTTTATAAATGACCCAAGTCTTAGGTAAAATGGAAATGAACTATTTACTGTACTGTTTATCACCAAGAAATATTCACGTAGGCAGTAGAAATTATTATATAAGTATACTGGTGAATGCTATGTTAAACCACGAAATAGAATTGTACCGGCTGGATTCGAATAAAGGCAAATTTCGAAAAAAATTCGAAAACAGGTTTTAAAATGTGACTTGCCATTATAGTGGCATAATTGCCAGACCTTATAACTTATAACCATAGCCATTTACTTTTTTCATACAGGGGACGTTCGTCATAAAGACAAGACTAGAAAAAACTTTGTAACTTAAAATACAATTTTCAGGAATGATAATTTAAGAATTTCCGCGAACCAATAAGGCCATAGAATATGGCTCATAGCCTGGGCCATAGGGGACCGTGAATCGGTCTATTTTCTTTTGTGGCCAAAGGGTAATCCACCGAAATTTCTCCATTTCAGGCAAATAAAATTGAAAAAAAAAGAAGAAGCGGAAGAGAAGAAAAAAAATAATGCAAAAATGGAGATTGAAGTGTCAGGTGGAGCTGATGTGGAATATCTCAAGAATTTTTTGAACGTGCACACAGAAAAGGTTGAAAACCTTATCTCAAAAGTGAGTGAAATGGAGAAAAAAACTGATCATGATTTTGGAGAAGTTGCAGATAAAATGGTTTCTTTCGAAGGGCAACTTCAAGCTATATCTGAAAAATACGCAGGCAATTGTAAAATTTTGCAAGAACATGAAAATGTCATAACTAATATGACGTCGGACCTCGAAACACTTACTGCACGGCATGATAAGCTTGAAGATAAAAATTCTAAGTTAGAAGACAAAAACGCAAAAACTACCTTAGAGTTGTTGCGGGTTGACTCTTCGTTATCATCTGCACGTATAAATCTTGACAACGAAATCAAAAAAAATACTGATGACGTTGAAAGGATAGTTGCAGGTGTCGACTTACTTTTTGAAAAAGCGCAAGGAAAAGTAAAAGATCAATGGCATGCAATTAAAGCAGAACTACACGTAAAAAGTCGTAAAAGACTGTTAAGTAAAGGCTCTGCAGAAGTAAACGTTCCAGGTCCTAAAAAAACCAAAGGAACGGGTTTACGTGCAAGTTCGCAAACAAGTGGAAAACCAAACATCGAGCTTGCAAAAAGTATAAGCCCGGGGCCTATAAATGAACCAGCCTCTCCCGTTGCACAAGTTGGCTTTAACCCCTTTACTGCTCCCCCTATTTTGCAAAATTGGTCGGAAGGTGATTCGGATACGGAAAATGAAAATCCAACGACAATCACGGGCCTTAGTAATTTTGCACAAACAATCAATCTCGACGATACAGACAACAACCCTGTATTTGATGATGAAGGTCTAAGCGGGGATGATGTTCATCACGCACGTCCTTCTGCATCTGAAAGTGTCAAAAATGCAGCATTGGTGAACAACACTCACATATGCAATGTAAAAACCATTGAAACTATGGTCAAAGAAGGCAAAAAAGCATACATTACTGCACGTGACAACATTGGTGAAACCAACCAACTCATACGTGTCAATACTTGGCGGGGCATATGCTTTAACAACTGGAAACTTGCAGTAACGGTGCTAAAGCAAACGTTAGCGGCACCATCACCAACTATGCAGGAAGAGCTTCTGAACAGCCACGTCAAAAAAGAAGAGTTTAAAAAATGCATTTGCGATATGGAAAAAATTGGTGCGGTTACCAAAAATGACACATATCTTGCAGAACTTTTTCTTTTCGCTCCATCAGCTCTAGATCGCCATTTACCTACAGTGAATGAAAGTATTTATCAATTCATTCGAAATGTTGCAAAAAGAAACAGTTCTTGGAAATCTCTACCATGCACACAAAAAACATGTCTGCGCGACTTGCTCTTAGGTCATCGATACAAAGTGATCAAAGACAAAAAATGCAGAGGGATTATTGGCGTCCCAAATGGTATGGAGATCACGCACAAAAAATACATTCAAACGATTAACACTGTAGTTAAGCTTCCGCCACCAGTAATTGCAAAACAAACTAATGCAAAGTCCAATGTAAGTATAACATCTGACAATAATGATACTGATTCTGATTTTTCAAATTCAGAATTCAATACAATTTTTGCTGAACTTGCACATGACTCTGACTTTGATAAAATAAACTTTATTATTAACCTAATTGATAATAAGAGTAACTCTAGATATGTTTCTAATCTTTTGCACAATCACACACTACGGCAAAAAAAAGCGATTTTGCAAAAAACCATGAAGATTGACATTTCAGAAATGAATGTAGAATATCTTGCAGAAACGAACCTAGAAAATATAAACAAAAAAATTTTAAATGCAGTATGCGAAAACGATGAAAAATTATTTATAAATCTAAACGATAAAATTTATGACTTTTCAAACTGCAAGGACCCTCTATTAGGCAATTTAGTGTTAAAGATTAAAAATTGTGAAAAAAATGTCTATTCTGAAAAGGATGCATGCGAAAATAATATTGTACGTTCAGCCTTCTCAGAGCCGATAGTCAAACTGCACGATAACTATTTCAAATCTTCATTTTACAATTCCGGATGCAATAACTCAAATTTTCGTCACCAAGGTGAGTCGGAAAAAATAATGAGATCAGACTATAATAATCTTATTATACCGGATGCCTATGTCAGTACCAAAACACTTCCATCTCTTCGATTATTTGACAATAACTTGCATAATGATAACGATTTGAACGACAGTATTAAAAAAAATAATATTGCAGTGATAAATGAAGAAAAATTAAATAAATTATGGGTAATCAATTGCAATATAAATAACCTAAACGTGCATAAAATCCTTGATCTTGTAACTACTTTTCCTATGACACATATTTTTGCGATTAATGAATGTTTCATACATCACAGTGGCCTAGATGATGCGTCAGTCATTCCTAAGGGATACAATGCAATATGGGCCGAACCTGACAACGAAGGTTTAGTCTATACAATCACTTTATATAAAAGTGTACTTAATAACATGATTTCGAAGATTAATCTCACAGGTACATTTATTGCATGTATTTTTGAAGACAACATAAATTCAAATGATAACTACATCTTATGCAATACATACCGCCTAGGTGATGAGTCTACTCGATATAAGAAAGGGTATGACTCTAGCCCCAATATTTATTTTGACTGGCTGATGCAAAATCTTGAAAAACTATATAAAATCTCGAAAAAAATAATACTATGCGGGGATATAAATTGTGACCTATACAATCCCAGATGCAAAACAGAACGTGAAAACAGTGATATTTTTTGTGAGTTGTTAACTGGATTCAAATCCAATATTTTTGATAACACTCATTTTCGTGACAATTGCAAACCCTCTAAAATTGATATTGTAAAAACTTTAAATTGTGAAATAGTAGCATGCAAAAATCTTAACCTTCAGGCGGACATTCAAACGAATGGTCACAGAGGTCAAGAATTTGCTTTCTGCACAAAAAAAACACTAAAAAATATTCAGTTTATTGCACTATCAAGACCCATCTTAGAACCTCACGATATTATGAATAAAATTGCGGTTACCGAAGAGATTTTTCATAATATCGAAATATCGGACCTTTCTCCACTAGAGAAAGCCAATAAGACTTTAGAAACTTTTAGCAATTGGGTGAAAATTGTTATGCCTGCAGAAAAAAAAATACGAACTGAAAAGGTTTTTGAACCAGTTTTAAGGGAGGATACAATGGAAGCTAGGCGTATTTTGCACAACCTACATAGGTGGAAGGAAAATTGTTCTGATAAAAACCAAATTGCAAAAATAAAGGCCGGGATATCATCTCTAACGGCTAAATTTCGTAATCTAAAAAGACGCGATAGAAAAAAATTCGCAATGGGGGTTTTTGATAATACTTTTACCAGCCTACGAGATGTTTGGACAGTGCACACCAAATTAAATAAAAACAAGTCGAAAACTAGTATTGAGGGGGATGTAAACGAAATTGCTGACCAAATTCAAAAACTGCAATACACCAATCTAACTGTCCCCGCAGATGAATACAAAATTGACCTAAATTATTTTTTTAGTGTCGAAGAAAAATTCAATTTTGGCGCATGTGGCCAAGAGTCAATCGAGGCGTATAATAGGTTGGTATGCAAAAAACTCGCCAGTTGCAAACCATTCACGTGTGGTAAAGACGGGCTTTCTAGGCGCACGGTACAATTTTTTACGGCATCCATGATACGATATTTTGCAAACCCGATCAGAGAGAGTCTGTTTCAAGGTAAATATTTCAAAGAATGGTCCATTAACCGTATGATTGCACTGAAAAAGCCCAACGGAAAAATTCGTCCGATAACGGTCAATAATATTCAGGCAAATATTTGCGAAAAAATAGTAGGGGATAGATTTCTGGCATTTTTGCAATTACATGAAATTCTCTATGACCATCAACATGGCTTTAGAGAATTTCACTCTTGTGGAACATGCATATCGGAACTTATGTTACGAGTAAATACTGCAAAAAAATCAGAAATCGCCATAGTCATAATGGCGGATATGAAAAACGCTTTTGGAACCTGCAGTCACAAAATTTTGCTTAAAAAACTGGAACAAATTTGCAGTGACAAAACATACAACTGGTTTAAAGAATTCTTGGCTAATCGCAAATTTATACTTGAACTTAACGGTGAAGTGGCATCTCCTAGGGATTTGCCTGACTTCGGGGTACCACAAGGTGGGGCACCAAGTGCAATTTTATGGTCGTTTTACATAAATGATCTGCAAAAATATATCTCAACTGATAATTTACTTTTATTATTTGCAGACGACGCATCAATTATCATTCGTGGAAATGATGAGAATGCCATTCAAACTAAGATCAATCTGCAACTCGATGCTTTCCAGGAATATGTAAAGAAGAATACACTGCAACTTGAGCTCAACAAAACCTTCCTAATACCTTTCGGTAAGAAAAATCTAGATTTTGATATCAAAGTTGACGATATAAAAATTCCCTTCAAAAAGGAATTTAAATATCTAGGTGTGCATTTTTCTATCATTAACGGACGTTTTAATTTCGATAAACATTATGCAATTATGAGAGGTAGATTTCGTAAAGCTCAAAGAATGGTGCATAACCTTGTGGACATGGGCTATAGGCATCAATTATGTAATACATTTCGCAGCATTGCTGGTGGGGTTTACTTACATGGCGCTGACAGTCTACCTGTTCCAAATGTACAAACTCTAAATGCATTACAATCTATATACATTAAAACAATTAAATTTTTATATCATGATGAATTTAAAAATCATGATAACCTTTCGCAAGACCAAATTTTGAAACACGTAAAGCATCCCTCTCTATATAACTGTCATATCAAGTCACTCTTGAATAGAGTCAGTGAAATTCTATCGCACAAATTACCAGCCAAACTTTATTATAGTACTGCAGAATGTTTTTACTTCGGTGACTTATATGGAAATTATATTTGTGACTATGTGGACAGATTTGAAAAAATCAGAACATGGAATAAAAAAACAAAAATAAATACCATGCAAAATAAAAACTTAATTGATCAAGCAATGATCTCGGGAAAAACAGATATGAGTACTTTTAACAAGTTCCAGTACGGTCTGGAATTTAATCGATTTTCATTATGGATGAGATATCCAAAAAGGCTTCTGAAAAAATGCAGTAAAGTAAATTTGAGACAAACTTTTCCATTTAGTGTCATAAAGATTTTCAACAATGAAAAAATTGAAATCCGAAATGCAATTGGAACATATAATTTTTCCTCATATTTAAAAGAAGACATTGTACTCAGATGCCAACATAAAATTACGTCTCACAATAACAAATTTTGCAGAAAATGTAAACCGGGTAGCCTTCATAATATTACTAATTATAATCTACATGCAAGTGACATGAACGAAAAAGTTATCCCTAATAGGGATAGGATTCGTAATGAAAAAAAATGCAAAATTTTGCATCAATCATGGTGCAAAATTATTGGGAGAATCAAACAATTTAGGACAGCAGATGACTTAATTTCTGAAATCGATAGAGAAATTGAAAATCAGATCCTAATGTATCTCCCAGACATAAAAATTGCAAAAAATGTCTTCATTGTTGATAGTTAGAAAATCACAAAAACAAAAAATCTTTTAAGCGCACGTTGCACACTTTCCAAGAAAAAAACAACAAAAAAAACAGAAAAAGAGACGGAGCTATAAGCTATATACTATAAGCTTCACTCCCTAATGCAGATTTTTATAATACTGACCTGGTTACCCAACTAACAGCTACAATGCATAAAAAATATGTGACAACTTATATTTCTATTGCAAGCTGGAAAAACAAGGCTAAAATTACAAACTTATCACACTGCGTTATCGCGACAGTACTATTATGCACTTATCATAACTAAAATTTCCAAAAACCAAAAATTACTGAAACTAAGTAACAGGTCCATAAATTGCATAATTTATTTAGTACTACAGTTATGATATTTCTTACGAGATTCCGTACTTTACAAATGTCGTTATTACACATAACATGTTATCTTCACAAACACTTTTGCACTCTGCTCAAATCCATATTTAAAACATAGGGGGGACTTTTATATAAACTACAAAAAAACGTGCACATCTAGAATAAATCTCTTGTTTTTTTTAATTTTCTCCTTTTTTTTACTTAAAAAATATTTTAGAAATTGCAAATTTAACCGTCATGAATCATGCGATCCGAAATGGAGTCGAACCATGTTTCATCAATCGACATGCTTTTGCAAATCTACAAACACGTGAAATCTGGTACCTATCGGATTTTGAAATATTGCACGGTTTTGTCCCAATTCAAATACAAAATGCAGTTATTATCTTTCCGTTATGGTTAGTTGAAGACGATGTTTTCTATGATGCAATCAAAAATAAACGGTGCGGTATTGTGAGCAATACTAATGGGCATGGAATTTTCATCCCTGCAGCTGATTCACTCTCGTTAGAGCATGACCAAAAAAGGTACATGCACAAAAATGACTGTAACGAACGCTTATTTGGCTTTGCACCAAAAGAAAGGATTATCTTTGAACCAATTGATGCACTTACCATTTTGCGAAATGATTTTTTAGCAGCAGCAAAATTGGGGAATTTCGAAGACTTTAAAATCGAAGAAATTCTGAAAAGCAAAGGATCTTTCTTTGGGTTCAAAAATATGCATGAAAATGAATGTGCTAACCTCTTCTTTAACATGCGGTGTCGCCCGGTACAATCTATTGACCATTTAACCCTTCCTGCACTTTTTATAAAAAATGCTCCTTATAACACCGCCGTTGCACTCAATGACTGTATATCACTGATTTTTAAAGAGATGGATATACGTGCATCATATTGTTCAATTGTCTGTGAATTCTTAGGAAAAAAAGCCAAATTTGACAATCTGGGCAACATGTTGAACCTACCACGTGCACTGAAAATGATTCTTACGAATATGCACAGTCATCCCTTTAAAATCGATATTGATTTATTTCGCACCGAAGCCCAACCAGCCTTTGGCGAACTTTTACCATCTGCAATCAATGAAAGAGTTGACTATAAATTGTTTTGTGATAAACTTGCAGAAAAATGTAACATCAAAAACGCTGAGTTGCATAGTGCTGACAGAAAATTGCAAAACATTTTTGGCTCCTCTTTGCCCGAACTTGTAGCTCTTATTTGCAACAAACAACAAGGGATATTTAAAAATGGGGAATTCACAACATTTCCACATATTATCGAGCTCTGTTGCACATCGTTAAACGAAAGGGCTAATCTCATTAATGCGGCAAAAAATGACATTGAATATTATGCACCATATGTGTTAGAGGACATTATAGAAATTGCCATTGGGAAAGGGGTTGAACCTAAGCTAAACGTGCACAAATGGGGTCCTTTACCGAACCCGGAATATTCTATTCCAATCGATATTGCATTAATTTTTCGCCGACTTTTTGGAAAAAATAGGTTAGGCTTAGAATACCGGAAAAACATGCAAAAATACAAATACGGACTTCACACTGCAGATGACATTAACGACATTGTAGTTGCGTGTACACTTCCGCGCATGCAAGCAATCTCATTAATGGCATCAGAAATGATTGACTTAGGTCAAACTTCACATGCAAATTGTTTTGATTATACCGGTAATGGTAATCGCCTTTCATGGTCAATCAATAACTCTGGGAAGTTCGTTTTTGCACTTAACAAAGAGAATAAAAAAAGGAAATATGGCCAATCGCTCCGACCCTTAATTTTTTCATTTTGCATTGCCAAAGGCCAGGTGGTTCAAGAAGAGATTTCGTCAGAAGAAGAACTTCCTTCTTTGGAAGAAATCTCTACTATAAAAATCAAAGCTGACGCCATTTCTGACGACATCATTACTGCAAAAAAATATTTCGGTAAAATAATTGAAATTTTTGAAGAAAAGTGTGACGCTTTTGAAAAAATAATTTCATGGGAAAATTTGCATGACGAATTTAAGGATCTATTCAGATCTCAATTCAGAGACATAATTCCAATTTTTAAAGGACAAACCGACGGTATTAAATTTGCACTCTGCCTAAAAAAACCAGCTGCATCACACACCGAGAATTTTCACAATTTTGTATTAGGCTTTGAAATGATTTTGGACGACATTGATCCTTACAGAATCCTAAACCTATCTATTGCAGAAATTTTAGAAGCGGGAAGTGTGGCATGCACTCCATCTTCGGATGGATCAGTTTTTTCAATTTCCCCCGTTCCCGTAACAGGCAATGCAAAAAGAAAACTCGATTTTTCATGTTCAACCCCAGCAAAAAGACGCAAAAACGCCAAATAACCGAATCATTATGCATAAATTTTACGATTAGCCAACTATATAAAAAATTATTATTATGGAAAATAGTCATCTTGTTTATAAATGAATTTATCTAAAAATTGCAAATTTAAAGTCTTGAAATAGTTATCTGCAAAAATTTACATATTTCTTTGTATATCTCGATATACCCTGTACATGTTGCATATATGAATTTTTGTAAATATTTATACAAATACAAATCTTCTGCATAAATAACAGTACAAATAAATTTGAAATCCAAATTTAGCCGAAATTATTTAATATTTATTGCAGGAAAATTGTTATAGGTACATATAATACATTAAAATATGCACAATAATGAAACGTATGTGACCAATTTCTATGGAAAACTTTTTTTTGCAAATTGTAAATAATGTCAAGGATACTTAAACATCTAGTGATTCCTCGACTTCGAAAGTAGTGAATGTCTCATCGAAAGTATTGTAGACATAATATTCTGTGCAACTAGGTAGATCGGTGATCATCGATACATAAATTTTGAAATCATCCAACCAAAATGCAGGTGAAATTAACTCATCAATCCAACGAGTTCCAGGATGAGCTGAAGGGATTGATCGGGCCATACTGTGCTCATACAGTGGTTCCCCATATATTTGCATAATCCGAGAGCACGTAGTACGCTTTACTCCCTGTTTTGCCATAAATCGTACGAATGCAGATCGTGCTAAGTATTTACAATATATATATAATCTCAATGAAAAAAAAGTGTCGCATTTTTTTTGCCACATTTTTCATACACCTTCATTGCAAATAAATACATTTCTAGATTGCACAAAAACACAAAACAACAACAACAAAAAAAATACATATTTAGATAGAATTTTCGAAAATAATTAAAAATAGTATGGCTTTTCTTTTTCAATAAAAAAGTACATATAATGCATAATAAATTATTCACCATTCTCAGTTGCCATTTCCGGTTCTAAGGTTTGTGCATCAACATACATCTGCTCGTTAATTTTTTTGCATACATCAGTCTCTTTAAATGCGGCAATGATTCGTTGCAAGTTTCCGAATTGTGACAAATTGTTGGGACATTCACGTCTAGTGCAGCGACTGTACATGCAAATGACGTTATCCAAAATCGGTGACTCTAAAATATAACTATATTAGTCTCATCAATACAAATTCATTGCGGGAAATCTTTCTGCTTTTATGTAAATTGCAAAAACACGAACGGAAAATGAAATAAGCTCCATACAATATAGTCATCTATAGATTAGGTGGTTGGCACCGAAAGGTTTTTAGGACAATAAAAAAATCGTCTACTTTCTCTATTTTTCGCATGCAAAAAAAGGGTTAAAACGATCATAGAATTACAAGTATAGATGCAAAAAATATATTTTAACGATAAAAATATGAAAAATACAGAAGTTCTATTTACCTTGTGGCTTATCTAATGCGCATAAAGATGCATCTATTTTATGCACTTCGTCCATTAACTCGTGCCCGATCAAAAATCCAATTCGTGCAAAATGTGCCATTTTATGTTGACGAAATAAAATCGACTGATTGACATAAAAATACTCAGGATCCGTAACATTACATTGCAATAATTTGTTACAATCAGCGACCATTTCGTGAAAAATCTCCTGACAAACTGCATGTGTAAGTGGAACTTGAGATTCGTGCAATTTTTGCAGATTAACTCCTGTAGGCCATTTTAATTCCAAATGGGATATTCCGGCTTATATGAGGTATAAATTGCAGATTAAAAATAATCTATTTTCAAGAAAAATACACATTTCTTTGAATTAAAAACATAGAAAAATACACATACATATATATATATATAATTTTTTCAGTAAAACTTGATAAGAAAACATATGCAATATTATTAACTCTATCCTGAATACTCGTTATTAAAACGTGCATGGGTGTAATTGGCATCACTCATCCTTTGATTATATGCAGCATATGCAAATGTAAATTTGCTTAACGCTCTAAGTTGATCTTCGCAGATTGATGGAACATTAACTGCGATATCACCGGTTGAAGTGCATACAAAATGGTCAATGTTAAAACGAGTCAGGAACACAAGCATGAGATATTTAGTCTCTGGGTGTCCCACGACTGCAATCTCCTAATAAAAATAAATCAGTTTTGGGGGATAAACAAATTTTATTTCTATCATAAAACAATTTAGATGCAAATTAAACTTGTAAAATAATCAAGAAAAGTTATTTGCAATTAGGACATAACCAACAAAAAAAAAAAAACTTTCAAAAATATTTTTTATAAGGAATTTTTTTTTACTAAAAATAGGTGGTGCATACGTACATCTGTATTATGATGATCTCCCCATCCGCTGCGGATCAACAAATAGATTCCAGGGACGTTTCCGTGTGCACTTTGCAGATAATGAGTAGTCACCGAGTAGTCGTACTGTTTACATTGTAAGGGACTGGTAAAAGTTGCATATTTTCCGATTGTAACATCAACACCAGCAGCTTCTATTCGTTCACGCGTAGGTGCAGGTAATGCATCGTACGAGTGTACCTCGATAGTTTTGTGTATTTCTTGCAACTTGTAACACAACATAACTGCACTTTCCCACCTATAAATTAGTAAAATGAAACAATTTTAGAAAAACAAGAGATGCACTGATTCATACAATATATGCCGAGTACTATATATATGTGTATTTGAATACGTACAGGTATATATAATATATGTACAGGTACGTGTGTGTACATGTATTCGGCACGTGAAAAATTTACCATGCATAATCTTTAAATTAAAATCGTATAATTTATGATATTAAAATTTTGTGATTTGATTCATAGGGTGCGCTGTTATCTTGCAAGTAGTTATATTAAGAAAATAGCCGCTTGTAAATTCATCGCTGACCGTGCAAAAATTTTATTTTTCAAAAAATATTTTTTTCTTTTTCGAAAATACGTAATATACAGTATGCAGTTGTCGTGTGAAAAACACTTATTGTGTAACCTCATAATAAAGAGAAATGAGTTTGCAAGATCACGGCGTACTCCATATATTGCATTTATTTATATATTTTTTTAACTTACCGGTTAAGATGATGGGTGTCATGAATAGTGAAATAATTATGACAATTTCCAGTTTGCTTGCATGTAATGTTCGAACAAGTCAATCGACTTAAAGTTCCACCTCTGATATTGCTTTGGCATATATTTCGAGAAAATGACCGTGCATGAAAAATATCGAAAACAAATTGATCTCCTCTTGTTGGTCGATATTGTCCCCAAAAAAAGTCGCGGCGAGACAGTGAAATGATTTTTCCAGCCTCCATTGACAAAGTTCGATCCTCATAATGCAAGTTCATACGTCGACCAGTATCTCCCCCATATGTTGCAGGCTCTGATTCATAGTTACTATAGACATATCGCTGTATTTCTGCAGATTGAAATTCTAACCGGGCCAACACGTTAACCCCATCGCGATTAGTGTCCATAAAAACTGGTAAATGCAAAAATTGTAACAATGAGGCCAAGTTGCGATAGATTGGTACCACTCTCACTTTATCCCTTACGGTCACCAATTCATGTTGCAAAAAAATGTCACGTTCAGTGTTATATCCAAATCCAAAACGAGGGTCTAGTGGCTTTTCCAATGCATTACCGTTGATAGTATGACGTGCAAGGGGGGAGTGCAAGGGGACAGGAACCGGTTGAGCCTGATGATTTTCTTCAGGGTTTTCGGGATTTTGTGCATTCTCGGGTAAATTCTCAGCATTTTCTGCAGTAGCATTATCCGCAGGATTATTTTCGGTTGCAGTCAAATCCCACTGTACGGGGTCAGATGTGCACACTATAAAATATACATGTTATATGCATTCGTCTTAATAATTGTGTTTTTTTTTTCTTTTCTTTGCAGAACTTATTACATAAACAATAAGTTGTAAATCCAAAAATTAGATATTTTTTATCTACTTTGCCCTTTTTGCAAACATTTCTAGAAAAACATTGTAATATTATAGAATAGACTTAATAGTCACGAATGCAAATAACGAAGGAATTTAATGCACAACATGTAGTTTACAACAACATAGGGAAAGGAGAGAAAAAATAAGTTATAGATAGTTTGAAACTTGAAATATCAGATAATGACCAAATATTTAACATACTTGTATCTATTGCAGAATCAATAGTTCCGGAAGTCGTAGCTGGTTCTTCCAACACTGCATCATTTAAACCTAATGTTGCATGGAGATCGGGATCACTTCGTGTTGCACTATATAACTTATCGGCAATAGCCACCAAATCTGGGTCGGATGTCTTAGAGGTAGGGACATAACCAACGGCTTGCAACAACGATGCAGGTATCACATAACTGGTCATTTTTTGTTTTAGTGCACCAATTATCTAGAATACATAATTTTAATTTTGTGTTTAGCAGTTTTCTTTTAGTAATGTTTAACGAACGGTTCATTTTCCTAAAAAACACAGAAGGAAAAAATATATGCATAATAAAAAATAAAGCCAATAAACGTCTAAAAAATAGCTCTACTGCATTGCGGGGAACTTTTTTTACCAAAAACAAATTTTTTTGTTGAAAAGTGATTTTTTAGCAAAAAGGTGATTTTATAAGTACATACCTTCAAATATTGCAATATGCCTGAATAGATGCCATCCTTTTCCATTTGATTCCCGGGTAGATATGCATCATCAGTTAGCTGCGGTGTCTCAACAGGTGAAATTATCTGCATTGTCCGGTTCACCTGCTCTATATAATCTGCATTAGATGGTGTAACAGGGCGAAAACGGGCCGCCAAGGACTGTATAATTGCATAAAGACCGCGAAACTTCTTGGATCGTTCTTTATGTCGAAGCATCATAATTTTGTGCATTGTTCGAAGCTTGTCAGGACCAGTCAACTTTTTGAGGGTATCTGCATTATGAATAGGATCATACTCCGTAGCCGAAGTAAATTTCCATAACTGCATTGCAAGATATGCTTTACGGGTAATTAACCCGCATATCATCTAATAAAATTTAAGTTAGGTTATGTATTTCAAACTTGTCAAATGATATACGCCAATGACTTAAATAAGTATGCAAAATGCAGATACTCTATGACAACAGAGAGTTAATATAAGAAAAAATATATTTTTAAATAAGAAAATATTTTTAATCTAAAATTTTAATTTAAGCCTAAAAATTTTCTTTTATGACATCCGAAAATGGAAAAATAGTGAAAATCGGAAAAAGTGCAAATTAGAAATTATATCTACTACTTGAATCATGCATTTACTAACCATTTCAATTATGTGCACTAGTGAAGCACAAACAGTATCTGCATCACGAATGGCCATATCGACTGGAAAAGTTGGATTGGTGCAAAAAAGTTGTAGTAATTGAAATATGTCGGGCGGGCGCGCGGCAACATCAGTCACTGCAACGGTATGTGCGCACATGCACATGATAAGAAGCCCCAAAAACCAAATGAGGCCCAAATATTGCATCTCGAAATCGTCTTATCTGAATTGACAGATTATTTACCGTAGAATGCACATATAACATGCACATTGATATAATTTTTTCAAAAAGAAGAAAAATCTATTCATGAATGTCAACACCAGAATAACAAAATGCATAAAAAAGTAATTGAAAAATTGGCTAAAAGAAAAAAGAAAGAAAAAATAATGTCATGCATACCTGGTACGTATCTCGAATTCTCTGTGAAATGACGTACTTTCATTTCTGCAAAAATGATTTTTGAGTTGCAAATTCTAGAAAAAAAATACGCGAAATATTGCTTTTTGTGAAATATAATTCGAATTTGATAACATAAAAATATAATGCAAAAGAAAAATTTTTAATGATACGTTCTTAACCAGTGTGCAACATCTTAGATTAATAGGAAATATATCAGGTTCATATATACATTATTAATTGCAAATAGTGCTCAAATATAATTTTTGTCTACTCTCTCATTTACCTGTGTTTAATCTATGCAAAAAAGGTGAATGATTTAATTCACAAAGCGAAAAATGAAAGCTCGGGTTGCTCAAAATCTAGAAATTCTTTTGCAAAAAACGTAGCTTAGAAAAAAGAAAACTTTTTTTTATGAATAAGGTGCCAGATGACTTTTTTTTTTCGCCCCATAAACTTTTCCTTTGCAAAATGAAATATATTTCTTGCAAAGTATTCTAATCGCTTATTAAAAATATCACCAGATACAAGTGCATATTTTTTTTTCTCTCAGTTATTATCCTTTTATCAGTCAAAAGGTATTAATAAAAACTTTTTTTGGAACGAAATTTTTATATGGATATTTACACAAAACATCACTTGCAAACTACAACAAAACACCACAAAAAGACGAGACAGATGCAATCACAAACAATGATCAACTACATTTCAAATCTTCACATTTCTTCGTTTTATACTGCACTTTAACAATATGTATACACCTTATCTTTTCAATCTTAGGGTATTATGAGCTGCAATTTTATTTTACAAACCTGATAAAGTTAATTGTTGCAATGATTATGCCCTTCTGATGCGTCACATAATATATTTTTTGTCTTCACTTTCTAGCGGTTATTTTACTTTTTCTTTGTCACAAAATATATTGCAAAAAGTCCTATGCAATACTATAACGATGAGTATTAGTAATCTAATTTCGCGTGAATATAAACTATTATTGAGTGATGCAATAGGCAACCTGTCCAGTAAGATATCAGCGTCTGATCACGTGAACAACTTCTGTTGTTTTTGAAAGGAACTGGATCGAACTGGGTTTTTTATGTGTTTTTTTCTGCACCTTGTTTACAGCGATTTTTTTAATAAATGATCATAACAGTAAAAAAAATGCTCAAAAAGGAAAATTTTCGGCGGATTTCCCTTTTCGCGAGAAAAAAAAAGATAAGACGGTGCCGCCCATAGTTATAACTAGCGGAAATAAATTTTAACCGAGTTTGTCTTTTTTTTCAAATTCTCATGGAAAAATCCCAAAAAGTACGAAAAACCTGACTTAATGGTGTTAGAACCAACCCTAAATTCACACCATATAACTAACTTTATCATAGAAAAATTACCATTCACCAGTATAATATATTAAAAAAAACTTTCAAAAAATAATTGAAATCAAAGAAACTGATTTTACAGATGCTTTGGATGCGAGCTAAAATATATCACATTAAACTGTCATACGACCTTTAGGTCCCTATAAAACTGTCAAGTGGTTTTGGTTTAAATTAAAATGTTGTCTTCTGGACTATTTGGTTCTCTGATTGGTTCGAAGTCAGGTACGGACATTTTTATGACCTCGGGGAAAAGGCTATAAGGTTCATAAAATGTATATTTGGGATTCAAACTGTCGCCAAGTACTTACACATATTTAAATTCAAATTAGTTTCAAATTGGAAGAAATTCTAAATTTGAGACAGGACAAATAAGGGCCGGGACAGAAAGTGGGAAATATAATTATTTTTCTAAATCTAGCGAGAATTTGTTCACCAAGAAATAGGACTCCGAACCGGGACGATATTGGGACATATTTTTGATTAGGAATGGAACAAAAGATCTGTTTTAATGTTTATCTTCTGCAATCCAAAACGACATATATGTGAACTTATCGAGATTATTAAGTTAATTATGAAGATGCATTTGTTTAATTAAGGCCTATACCGTTGTTTTTTATTGTAAACCCTTAAATGTAAACGGGAAATATTTTCATAAGAAATATGATTATTAAAACTTGACGGAAATAATTATCGGAAATTTCCTGTACAAGGGTGTATACTCGTTAAAATCGAAAATATTCCATTGAATCCTTTAATATCGCAAAACCTGGCCTTTTCAGTCTGGGGTATGTCCCCTTTATATTTTCGCGGTTTCAAAAATACCGATACGTGTTCTGATAGTTACCGAAGCATAAATAATGATATATACGGTATATAATATACCATTTTTTTAATTATTAACGTTTTTTCTGCTTCGGCGAGATTTCCTCGGACAAGTTCTGTTGGTCACATTTATATTAAAAGCACGGCACAAGTTCAATTTGGAGAGTTATTTCGAGTTCAAAAAAGACCAATTCAGAGACGGTTTTCGAAAAATCGGCCATTCACCAAATTGAACTGGCGCCAAAAGGACAGACAGGTAGACATGGTGATACCATATAAGTTATATGATATAACGCGTGGAATTGAAGATAAATATGATTTTTTTAAATTTATTTGGGTAAGAGCCGTCTAAATTAGGGAATTATGAAAAACTGATGTTTGAGTAAAATAAATTTATAGAAGAGCTTTAGCCCCCTTTTTTATAAATACGAAATTAGAATTCCAAAAATGGTTCGAGTTTTTTCCCCTCAAAATTATCGCAATATCTACGTTTTTGGCGTATATCTTGGTGAAACTCGATTTTATTTTGTGATTCTGATAAATGAATAACGTTCTACAAATTAATACTCGGGCAAGTCCACATAGGCCATTCCTTACTTTTTTTGCGATAATTTTTAGGCTCAAAAAATTGTTTTGACAAAAAACAAATGTACTTCTGGGGTTTAGTATTTTTAAGCAAATGAATTTTCGCCGCGTCATTTCTTAATCGTTAAAATTGCCTTTTCATTTTCAAAAAAAGTCAAAAAAAGTCATCTGAAAATGAAAAGGCGAATTTGATCATCTAGAAATGACGCAGGGGAAATTTATGTGCCTAGCTGAGTAGAACAAATTTTGTTACCATAATCAAATCAGTGGATAGATCGGAATTCTAGAATTTTTATCGCCGATTCAATTTATTACCGAATGAATCTGTTCCACAACATACAATATACTAATAAGACGACTCAAACCATACGATTGTTCCTTTAATTCAGTAAAATAGGGTCATTATTTGATTGGAACCAGGATTTGTTAGAATAGGACAGAATTGGGCCCGTTTGCCTCCTTAGGATTGGAAATTGATAATTGAAAGATACTCCATTTTCTGAAATATAAAAATTCCGATCCATCATGAGGAATTTCTGGCTACAAGAAAATAATTTGGGACGCAGAAATTAGGCCAAATAGTGATATGTGTCTCGCCCGTGACGCTCCAAGTATTCTTTTTCTACCAACATTTCGATACTCTTCTTAATCGCTGGCACAGAAGGCTTAAATCGGCTGAAAATATGATTTAATCTTATAAGTTGTCATCTTCAAATAAAAACATCTGAAAAAGAAATATAAATTCTAATTTTTCGCCTGAAAACACATGATTTTTATGACATGTAAGGGACATCCTTGAAGCCGTAGCCTTAGTGCAAAAATATGACTTGGCCTTATAAGTTATAACGTTCAAAATGACTGACCTTATAACCATCAACATCACATTAATATTGTAATGAATTGTTTATCAAAATGAAACATTTGTAACTTTTTGCCGTTTTCAGGCTTTACCACTTTTTTTGTTTTTGCCCATACCAGGTAATGTTAAGGAGGCTCCGTATGAACTTGTACGAAAACTCAATAAAGAAGTCTATTTGCAATTCGGCGAATTCACGATTTCACGAATTCACGATTTTTATACTCTTTATTTATATAAGACGTTACTCGGTTTGTATTTTATACCAATTTGGAGGGTATCTATAAAACTATAAATCGTTTTACCTTGCTAGTTGGGTGATTGTCTCGGTGACCAATGCCTGATGAGTAATTTTCTTTCGCATTTTCATAATTCGAACAATTGCGGCCTGAATGAGCAGCTTTCGGTCTTCTTCAATATTTTTGTGCGTACTTTCGATATCCTGTCGCGTTTCAATCTTGTACGTCACATTAATCGAAATTTTCGTCCGTTTATTTGTAAAATCTTTATGGAAGCTCACTAAATTAATCAAAGTAATTACTGACCGTATTAAAATTTTATTCTCCGAATAACCGCGGTGATCCCCCGGGAACCCCAGAGAACTTTTAAATAATTCAAAAAGACTTTTCCAATTTTTTAGTTAAAATGTTCTAGTTGCTTTTAGGTAACTTTTTAAAAAATCACAAGAAACGTACCGGTATCATCCTGATCAGGTAATTCATCATTGGCCTCATCGGGATTTTCCAAATATTGCATTGAGCTACTATGTGTGCGCACCAATAAATTATTGCGTATAAGGGTGGAAATGACTTGCTGCATGAGTGTTATATCAGTCCCGACCTGTTTAGCTAGTTCCTTCACCGTATACGAATTTTTGTTGTTGAATAATAAAAGGACCGCCATTTGAATTGTTGACGCCACCAAAATGTACGTCTTTTTCGGATATGTCGCCGTTATTTCGCCCTAATAGAACTTAATTAATCTAACAACTCCCAAAAGTTAAAATTGGCTATGAACGAGACTGTGGTAAGGCCACAAATGGACACTTAACCCTGGTCAGAGTCTGACGGCGATAAGATCAACTAATTTAGTGATCAACTAATTAAGTCAGAGTTTGACTCTCCGATTTCGACCCGAGTTTTACGGTAAAACTTTTACCCGCTTGTTGACACGGGTTGTAAAACAACTTTTAGCACATGTATTGGGCCAATAAAAAATGACGTAACCTTATTATAGGGGGTTGGTAATAACGTAACCTTTATTATAAGGTCAACGGTAGATGGCTCGTTCTAAATTTAAACCCAAAAAAAAAGTGAAAAAAGACATGATTTATATTGAAAAAAAACTGACTTGACCTTATAACGGCACAAATGGCTGACCTTATAATCAACCCCCCTGTACGCTGAAAATAAAAGATCTTCTCCATGTCCTGTGATAATAATTTAGCCTACCTTGCTCTGCGAGTATAACCAAGTTAACTTCCGTCCATGATGCTTTTCATTATAAAATGTGGTAAAGTGTTGAAGGGCATTATCGAACTCGCCCGGTAAGTTGAGCGGAAAGGATTGCGTGAAGGGCCATGAGCCCATTGTGAGCAGTTTAATAGAAAAGTCAATGCCGAGCTCAAGACGCTCTTCGGTGATCTTCTTTCGGAATTCTTCGTTTAAGGTCTTTGAAATTGCAATGTCATGAAACATCCTCGTTAGCTTTGATGTGTATTCATATCCGCAAATGTCTAAAAAGATATAATAATTCCAATTGAGTTATAAGGCCAAGTCAGTTTTTTTAATCATGTCTTTTTATATTTTTTTTCTCGAAAGTCATGTCTTTTCGGGTTTTTTTCTTCCAGACAACACAAAAAAAATTGAAATTGGTTATAAGTTCAAGTCAGTTTTTTAAGCTTTTAAGGCCAGGTCAGTTTCTTATACTTTGGCCTTATAAGTTATAACGGTAAAAATGGCTGACTTTATAACGAACCACTCCTGTAAGCAAATTGACACAGCTTGCTTCAAAAAGACATGATTTAAGGCTCGAAAAAGAGCTATGACTTCGTCCCATGACTTTGTGAAACCCAAGTTCAAAAAATACTACAGTCCCGACCTTCAAATTGTGCAATTTGCGTTTCCGAAAAACGTGCACAAATTGGCAGTCGTGCACAATTTAGCAGTCGTGCACAATTTGGCAGTCGTTCATCATGGTACACATAATAACTCAAACTTTTTTACGTTTTTTTGTTTAACTCCGTCGTCAAACAACTTTTTACTTTTATATTCGGATTATTTGGATTATTTACAATTTGACGCTTGAAACAGTTTGTAATTTTAACTTAACCGAAAAAACTTTCGCTATTTTTGAACTAATACCGGATGTTTTGCCCTAATGTTGGTCAAAATTCCAAAAAATTATGTGACATTGCTATTTTTACCCGACAATGGGCCCAAAAACATTTAAATATATTAAACAAAATTTCCTAGGGTGTTTCCGAGTTAAAATGTATACAAAATCCATCTAGGTGGTCGTTTGGAAGAAAAAATAAGATATTAGTTTGTCTGTTTGGCCTAACAAATGAAACAAATGCACACTTTTAAAGTCGGTTTGTGAAACATTGGTCTGGAAAATGCGCACAATTTGAAGGTCGTTTGCAAAAACATCGGCTTGAAAAAACGTGCACAATTTGGCAGTCACGTAAATTTTCCTGAAAAAGTGCACAATTTGGCAGTCGTGCACAATTTGAGGGTGCNAAAATGGCATTTTTATTTTTGATATTTAATATTTTTATTAGATAATTGGTACTTATAAATTATAAAACTAAACGATAAATCGCGCGCGCGAGTTTTTCACTGATTGCCCGTAAAGTGGGTGAACGACATTTTTCGACTTCTTTCCAAAATTTTTGCCCCGACCTGCCCCAAGATAATTTTAATGAAAAACGCACCCCAAATATCTGAAGTTTATCTTGGATATTGTTTGAGCAATGAGGACGAATGAGGACGGCACCAAAATTAAGTATTTTCAAAAAATGTCGAATTTTGACCCTTATTTGGGGCATACAATGTATTTAATAAAAAAAAAAATTGGGCTCATATGCCTGGTGCTTAAAGACCGTCATACCAGTTAACTTTTCACCAAATATAAAAAAAATCGAAGACCCACGGCTCGGACCCTAGTTATAGTATAAGACTTATAGGCTATAACTTATAGCGACTGAATCGAGAGAAAATATATAGCTTTTATAATATAAAATTTATATGTCGTTAAAAATTTTCCTGTAAACTATATTTTATACAATATCTTCTAAATAAAGGAGTAAACTGTTCACCAAAAAAAATAAATAAACAATAACTGTCTCGAATATAAAAATATAAATCTATACGGCGTATTGGCCTGTACGCTAAATATTTCTGTACATTTTATATGTCTTGATATACACTCCTTACTTCCATTACGGACATTTTTGATTCTCGAAAATAGCGCCCGTATTGGGGTGAATTGTCAAAAAGTGTCCATTTTTCGACTATTTTGGGGACATTTTTCACAAAAAGCGTTCACATTGGCATTCATAAAAAATCATCCGTATTAAGTGCGTTAGAGAGTAAGGACTGTATCTTGTTTGAGCTATATCAACTTACTTATTGATAAATTTCGACGAAGCTTTATCTAGCGCCTCTTTAAATTCTCCGTTAAATGATTGCTGATTAATGCGCGAGAACGTTTGATAGACTTCGAGAATCGTATTTACATATAGTTTTGGCTCTGGGGTGGGCGTATGGCCCTGGGAAATGTTTGAGATTGCGTCGACACCCCGCTGATAGATAAAGTCCTCAAACTTGGAGCGGAATGGCGTCAAACCATTTTCCACTTTTTGACACATTTTAAACATTCGCGCCAAATCATCGCCCTTGTCTTTTTCGAGAAGCCACCGAAATTCCGTGTTGAACTTGTCGAGATGACTAGCGATTAGTACTTGCTCGCAAGTTGTGCGGATTTTTTGAGATGAGGACTCGTGGAGGTACTTTTGAGGGGGTCACACCATGCGACAAATGACATACTATATATACGGCGCATCAAGTAACAATAGAAACGTGGAGTTTTCAGGTTTGGGACAAGTAATAGTTGGTATCTATGTGTATTTTCAAGCCGTCTCGCGCTCGGACTAGCCAATAACGGTAAATAGTGTTTCTTAATGACCTTAAAACCAACTCAATTAAATATACAAGATTCTAAAAACCATAAAGGTTCAATCGGTTAAGGTATTCAGACGGCTTAAAAACTACTATTACCCCAAAAACATTTATACTCCGAAAAATGATTTTAAGGACCTTAAATTAAGGTCATAATTTAACTGTAAAAAACCACTCGATGACTATATTATATAGTGACCAATTTGGCCAGGCCAAAAATAAGTGCCCAATCTCAGCCAAATTCTTATTTTATCCACATATGTGACATATCATATGAGACAATTTCCCACATATCACTTCTCTACATGACGAAACCCGACTTTTCACAGCGCATATTTTCCTCCTCGAGTCGCGATTCCGCCTTTTTTAGATATTCGGTGACGGGATTTTCATCGATGAAGGTCGAACTTTCGACAGAATAAAATCGAGCCGTTTCTTTTAAATAGTCTTGAAGAAATTTCGTCTCATATATTCGTAAGTGCTTTTAAAGGTTTTTCTTCTAAACTAGACATATATATGTTTTTATAAAACCTTATAGGTTTAGCTTATTAGAAAAAACAACTTTACCAAAAACACTAAAAGCGTATTAACAAATGTATTTACAAAATATCATATCAGTCAGCATTACAAAAACCACCTTAGTCTTGTCTGGTTTAAGTTCGGCAACGGACACGGCGCGTCCTAACTCGACATAAGACCCAACAACTTTAGCAATGAGGGTTGAATTGACCTGTTCGCCGTCGCGTTCTTTTTTGATCAATTGTAACGTACGGTCCGTGATTTGCTTGACAACATTTGCTTTAAAACATTAAATAAAAAATCTTTGTCAGGTATGGTTGGAGGGCACCGGTGTAATTAGGTGAAACGTCACAACAGAACATACGCTCATACGGGATATATAATATAAGAGACCAAATTGGTTATATTATATAAAGTAGTCATTGGCCGTTTTTCAAAAAACACTGGTGCCATTTTTGCGCAGTACTTACTAAAGAATAAATCGCGCCATATACTAAGGGCCAGATTATAAATTACATAGACGTCATCTGTTTTGATTTCGTAAAATGACGAAGTTGCCTCTTGAGCTTGTTTTTTGAAACTACGATTTAAATACGAACACATACCATCCAACACCTAAAAATATGTTTATACATATATTCATATATAAACAAATTAAGACAAATACAATTACATATATTTATATAAACTGATTGGATTGGTTGAAATATGAATTAGTAATGAGATCGACAAAAAATCGTAATAAAACTAAAACCCGAATTTACTTTATTCATATTAGTTCAAATTTGTATTGTGTACCAATTCAATCGGTGCGATTAAAACACATACGGTATGTGACATACCCGTGCTGAAAATTGGTAATGCTCCCACTGTCGGTTGTAATATTTCAGTAAGTCGACTTCATGTCGGGAATCGACATAGATTTTCCGCACAAATGTCGCCAAGTATTCTTTGNGGTTGAAATATGAATTAGTAAAGAGATCGACAAAAAATCGTAATAAAACTAAAACCCGAATTTACTTTATTCATATTAGTTCAAATTTGTACTGTGTAACAATTCAATCGGTGCGATTAAAACACATACGGTATGTGACATACCCGTGCTGAAAATTGGTAATGCTCCCACTGTCGGTTGTAATATTTCAGTAAGTCGACTTCATGTCGGGAATCGACATATATTTTCCGCACAAATGTCTCCAAGTATTCTTTGATTTTTTTATACAAATCGAATCCAACAAATTCTGTCTATAAAAGTCAGTTTAAATATGACGTTAGAAGCAAATCAATTTGTAACTAAGATTTTAAAATGAAGGTTAAAAAACTACTACAGTCTTTACTCTCAATACGGACGCACTCAATAAGGACGCTTTTTTTTCCAATACGGCCGCTTTTATGTGGAAAAGTGTCCCCATAACAGTCGAAAATGGGCTCTATACGACACTTAACTCCAATACGGATGCTATTTGCTAATCAAAAACGTCCGCATTGGAAGTAAGGACTGTATAGTACATATGTAGTTTGAATTTTTAGTACAAGGGGTTGGTTATAACTTATAAGGTCTTATAAGGGAAAAATACGATGCATTTTCAAAAGACCATATTGTAAGACCTTATAACCATACGAAAAAAATTTGGACCATAAAAATCTTTTCTACCAAAAGACCCTAGTGCTTGAACAAAAAAAGTTCAACATGATTTTTAGAAAACAAAATGTAAAAGACTTCATTTCCGTAGAAAAAAATACAAAAATTTTGCGATAAAAATTGCTCGCTAAAAAAGTGGTCTCAAAAAAGTAACTCAATATTACCTTTCCGTGAATGGATTGCTTTTTTTGAATGGAGGGATTATTTGATGAAGTGCAATAGTCGTAAACGTGCGTATACAGCTCAAAGTAGCGCGTTCGGCCCATTTTCAAATCATTAAAAACGTTTTTCATTCCATCTTGAACCTCGTTCCATATTTTATCCAGATTATGGTTCGGTTTAGATCCGACCCGCATTTCTAAACGCAACGAAATTTGAAACTTGTTTTTATTTTTGTTTTATTCTATACAAATAAATAATCGGAGTACTTTTTTGAATGAGAAACGTTGAAATTATCAGACTGATATTAAACGAGCGCATTTTACATTAGTACTGGTAGGGTTTTAACCTGTAGATACCGGTTAAAATCTGACGTGTAAACATAGGTCAAATTTTGAGCCTTACTTTACGGTTAAAAAAAGTACCAGTACCATAACAATATTTTTCGCATATGCTTATATACAGTCCTTACTCCCTTTTCGGCCAAAATGGGGCCATTCTAATAGAATAATGATCCTTTTTTACGATGCTTCTTTTTCCGACGCTATTTTCTAGAACCGAAAACGTCCGAAAAAGGAGTAAGGACTGTATAAACGTTACTACGAATAAGGGACGACAAACATTACGAGTTAATTAAGACAGAACAAGAAAATAAGCACAAATAATTTTATTAAAACCACGCCGTCTGAATTGTTAGTACGGAATACAAACTGAATGAAGTGTAATCTGAATATTTATTTAGTTTTAACTGTACTGTATTTAGAAAAAATGAATCAGCCGAACTTTTGTGACCAATTATAAAATTACAGGTAACTTTTAAACTCTTAAAAAGTATAACTGTTCGAGAAAACTCTGCCAATTCACCTTTCTCCCTAAACAAGTGTTTATTACTGCAGACCCATACTTCTCTATCTTCATGACCAGGCATGGTATGAACTTGATTCAACTTGTAAACGGTGAGAATTGACCGGACGGTTATGGGTGGAAACCAGTTTATTCCGGTTACATGTAAGTACTACCTTAAAGCAACATTGTTACCCTTTATTATCAATACTACCGCCCGGAACCGGTCTGATACACTATCCCCATCATTCTTGCACTGCTAACAATTTAGGTTATGTTCATAGTGTATCTAGTCTAAGAGAAAAAAGTAATGATCTGCAGTAGTTAAAAAAACTCGTCATACCGGTACTCGTGAACTCGTAGTACACTTTGTTCAGTTAGTATTTCTTATAGCAATTCATACAGTGCTACAAAACGGCCTGTTATGGACGGTTGAGAATTTTTTTCTTTCTAATTGACCAGTAACAAAAGCATACACCAATAGTTAATTCAGTCATAAGAAACAAACGACAAAGACACTTTCAAACAAAAAGAACCAGACGGTTAATAAAAGTAATGCGCCTGAACAGGTCCAAACATTTTTCCCACAAAAATTCAATGTATGATTTTAGTAAAATAAGTTTAATCAAAGCGAATTGGTCTCATATTCAGCCCTATAAATAGACCTTAATTTTAATTATAGTCAGTTGATTATATTGATAATTTTAACTGCTAAAAACTTTTATCCTATATATATATACAAAAACATCTTTTTAAGAAAGAAGTATATGATGGCAATAACAACTGTAAAACTTTTGATCACCAGCCAGATTTTACATACAAATTTTCTTCACAAATTCGCAACACAACTCTAAATGAAAACATGGTATATCATCCTACATTTGTTTTTTACGAAACAACACTTTGTAAAAATAACGTCTTGTCAGACTTTTTTTATCACATCTAAACATATAAAGAGAACTTACACTTAGGATTTAATCTCGCCCAGCTTTATTTTATTACATTCCCTGCTACCAAAGCGTTACGCCCCAAACCGTTACGAAATGACGTCATAATCCACAAAAGTTTAGAAAAAGTTAATTTAAGACTCAGCAACATGTTTAAAATTGTACGTACGCTTAAATAAAGAAAACAGCAGAAAACTACTTTTAAGGGTAAAAACGAATCAAAAGTGTTACGAAATGACCCCAAAGCGTTAGGACTTTTTGAGCATCAAGTTGTAACGCTTTTGGAGCAGGGACTGTATAGGAAGTTGCGGGGCTTTTCACCCGTCACCTTCATGGGGAAGCCTTTTCCTACTTTATATATACGGTATATAATATCCCAAATAACTTGAGCTAACTTTATTTCTCGGCAAAAACTGTTTTTGTCATCTATTGGCACATTGATTTGATGGATTTTGGACTTTATTTTATGAATGCTGTCGCAGTTATGTACGAATACACTAATGTTCGAATAGGGAAGTCGCCGGAATGACAAATTTCTGATATGAGAATATAGGCACCAACTCATTTATTCAAATTTTTGCGCAAAGTGAGTCGGTACGCTCAGATAGAATAGAATAATTTGCAGTCGAAAGCAGATCAATTAAAAAAATGACGATAGATGTGGCATAAACACGTAAACTCGTACGTCACCCTGAAAATCTTATGAAACAAACTACAAAATTTTTGACTGACTAAATTGTTCAAACAAAAGGCACAGATGTTTAGGCTTCGATTATCTGACTACTGAAAGGGTGGTTAAAAAGGAGCAGCGTACCAAATCTAACTGCCTATTTTACAAAATATATCGTATTATTAAACTCGCAAAAGGACACATAACTAAAAACCCTGGACCTTATAATTAATAAATAATGTTTTTTTTTACGTGAAATCATGCGTTTTTAACTTTATCAACTATTATTTATTAAGTTAAGAACTTATTCAAAATTTTATTAATAAGTTTTAATTGACTGAAAATATTTTAGATCTAAAAAATGAAAAGATTGATGAAATTGAAAAGGCATGATTTCACGTAAGTCACGAAAACCATTATCTATTATTTATAATGTCAAGGGTTTGTAATCGTACTTTTTTACAAGTTTAATAATATGATATATTTTTCAAGAGGAAGTTAGAGTGGGTATTGACCATACTTTCACGTAAATTCACGAAAAAAAAACTGTCCCTTAAAAAGTCATGATTTGGTCCCGAATATAGAAATACTCTATTATGAAAACGTCCTGAAAAGACCGGACTTTGACCCGTGTTGACCCGCGGAAAAATAATAGGATAGAGTTTAAGAAAATCGAATGTGCGATTTCAGCCTTATAATTGGTAACCTAAAAATCGCAGTTTATGATGAACTCAAAAGGATTTAAAAAAATCATTTTCCCATATTTTATGACCTCTATTATAGTAGATGTTTTTCCTCTTCTCATAGTTCTGAGTTTTCAAGACGGATATAGGCTCCTCCTCCTCCTTTCTAACCACCCTCTGATGACGTGATTTTCGAATAAACATCTAAATCATTCGCATTTAAAAAAGTGATATGTTGGGTTCCATTCCTACAATAATAGTAGAAATTAAGACCAGTATGGCAAGGAAGTTATCCCTGGAAAATAACTACGAAAGCCATAAACGTCTTATCCAGGGTTTCAGCTTAAAAAGCTTATCTCAAAAGCTTTTTTTAATAAATAAGTTAATAGATACAAAAAACGAATGAATCCTTGGAAGCCCTCATATAAAATGTATTTTCAAGTTTTTTGTCCTTTTCGAACGATTATTTAAGAAAATAAACCTGCTAATGTTATTTAGCCTTTGGTTAATAAATAATGTGTAGTGCTTTGTGTGTAGTACCGAGAAAACATGGTAAACTTGAAAAAATCCCTCTAAACTTTATAGTCTAAAGGACAAATGAAATCAAAGTAGTCATACTACGTAATACGGGAAACATAAATTATAAATGACAGTTAAAGAGATGAAATTAACAAGCAAATCTTATTTCGTCAAAAATATTCACCAAAAACATATGTATTGGTGTAAAAAAAAACTTAGTGTATCAATTGGTTACAATCTTTGCTTACAACCCAACCNTTAAATTACTAACAATAATAAGTTTAAGAAGGGGTGAAAGATTTGACTACAAGTAAAGTCCGTTCGGATATCTTCAGATATCTTTATTTTGTTTTCACAAGTCAAATATTTGGTTTGTTTCTGGAAAAATACCAAAAAAATCATTCCTTTTTTTACAAAATTATCATTTCTAGGACAGTATACAGTTGTGGACACGAGAACGCGACACTTTCACTTGCCAAAAAGTGTCGCGTTCTCGTGATTTTGTCGCGTTCTCGTGTCACTGTCGCGTTCTCGTGACATTTTTTGACAACCGTTCGTAATTTTGTTTCAAAATTTTTTCTATGAAAACTTCTAAAAATGTTTTTGTCGTTATAAGATGATTATATAAGAAAAAGGCGCTGAACACAATCGTCAACTGTTTTTTCATTAAACTTTTTTTTTCAAGTATTCCATCGTCTGTCGTGTTCTCGTACGAATTTTTTTCAACCACACATAATGTTTATATCTGACCGTCTAATATAGCCTATTATATAGGCTTTAAACCAAAATGAAGATTTTTTGTTTCAAACTGAGAAGTTTAGATTGTGGTAAATCTTTGGCTTCACCCATGGTTTTTTTATAACCCGTTATTAAAATGTGTACACAGTCCTTACTTCCAATATGGACGCTTTTGATTCACGAAAGTAGCGTCCGTATTGGGGTGAATAAAGTGTTTCTTTGGCATTCCATTATCGAAAAAATCTTTATAACAATCAGCGAGAAACAAAAAATCACAAAACTTATCACTTGTAATTGTGCATTTTCTAGAATTTGGACAACATCTGTTCAGTTTAGAAATTCTAATTTAGAATTAATTATTTTTTATACTTTCAAAATCGTAATTTTTTACGTAATAAATTTTTATTTTATAAAAACAAGATTTATTTTGAGAGAAATGTCCAAAAGTGTCACGTTGTCATGAAATTGCCGAAAAAGGTGCGTATTTCGTCCACTTTTTTTCAAAAAACTGTCGCGTTCTCGTAAATGACGACCGTTCGTCAAAAAGTGTCGCGTTCTCGTGATTTTGTCGCGTTCTCGTGTGTCGCGTTCTCGTGTCCACAACTGTACAGTCCTTACTCATTTATCGGACGTTTTCGGTTCTTGAAATTAGCGTCCAAAAAAGGAGCATCGTCACCAGAATGATCATTTTTTTTATTAGAATGGCCCCCATTTTGGCCGAAAAAGCGNAAAACAAGAAAAACATGGATAATACGTTAAATTACTAACAATAATAAGTTTAAGAAGGGGTGAAAGATTTGACTACAAGTAAAGTCCGTTCGGATATCTTCAGATATCTTTATTTTGTTATCACAAGTCAAATATTTGGTTTGTTTCTGGAAAAATACCAAAAAAATCATTCCTTTTTTTACAAAATTATCATTTCTAGGACAGTATACAGTCCTTACTCATTTATCGGACGTTTTCGGTTCTTGAAATTAGCGTCCAAAAAAGGAGCATCGTCACCAGAAGGATCATTTTTTTTTATTAGAATGGCCCCCATTTTGGCCGAAAAAGCGTCCGGAAAAGGAGCAATCGTCCGATAAATGAGCGTCCGATAAGAAAGTAAGGACTGTATAACATTTTTTTTTTCAAAATGATAAAAAAGGATTTTAATCAAAAGATCAAAGAACGATCTTACTGTGTGATACGGGACTAAAATTTTCCCGCTTTTCTTCTTTCCGATTTTTGAGGAGGGTCAAATTGGTCAGAGCAACATGTATATTATAAATCATGTGGTAGATCGAATATAAATTTTTGACGAAATAAAATTTACGAATTCTTGGGTAGTTTGACTGGAATTAGACTTCAGTGCCCAGATCGGAAACGAGTGATACGATAACGGTCACATCATCCATTTTACCGCCGCAATGATTGAAGCCGGCAGAACGCGCCGCAATTGAAAACGGCGAAATATAATGTTTATTTCGCGCATTCGTCTGCGCCAGATACGCCAGCGCTGTCGCGCTTCCTTCCAAATCTTAACAACACAATGAAAGGACTAGAATAAATGTACCCCCCATTTCAAGTGAAAAATTAAAATTAGACAGATGTCAATTGAAGATAAATCAATTTTAGTCCATTTTGAACTGAAATCCAACGGTGGGACCGTTATAAATTAGCTAAAATGAAATCTCAAAAAGAGAAATATCAAAAAATCTACTACAAATGTGATAAAACATGTTATAAAATTCAAAGATAGGAGGTCCATTACTAGATCTGTTTAATAATTCGTGATCAAATAAAAACAGTGGATTTAACCGACGAATTTAAAGTCAATCGATCACTTTTCAGAAAATATAAGGTTCATGGTTTGTTTTAAAATGTCAACTTTACGTAAACTGTCTTCTATATTAGGGTGCCCACGGTCGGCGACTATAAAAAAAAATTCGAAATTTTTGCATGGGTTAAACTTTTTTTCAATTTTTTTTTTTCAAAAATCGGGGGTGGTCTATATGAAGTTGTTTATCAGTGGATCAAAGGCTATCCGTTGGTATGTCCAAATGTAATGCACTTGCGCATATTTGAAAATGATGAATTTCTCCGTGGGCATCCTATTCTATATGTAAAAAATCACACTCTAACGTAGTGTGCACTCGAGCCAATAAACATCAATTGTAATTTTGTGAATAAACGCACCTTTACTCATAATTTCATCTGTATCAGGGAGTCGTGAAAGTTCATCTAGAATTAGGTCATCGGGAACATTATCGAACAGTCCATCGGTAGCAGTTACGATTAGATCCCCTGGCCAGCAAATGATTTTCTTCTCGTCGGCATCAGACGGCAAATCCGCAATGTGCTTCAATGTCGGAGGTGCATACGCCAATTGCTGAAACATTTATTTTCTTATGTTCTAACATTTTAGAGAAAATTTTCAAAAGTAGTCTTATATTTTGATTTGAAACTCTACTACAGTCCCCAGTCCCTTATCTGCCATGTAACCCTTATGGGCCGCGATTTTTTCGATTTGATAAAGTAACCCTTATGGGCCGCCTTTTTGGAGCCCTGAAGGTAGCCCATAAGGGACTGGGGACTGTACTCATATGTTCCTATTTTTCTTAGCGAACTCAAAGTTTATATTAATGATTATTTTCAAGATTACGGCGTATATTGATCTAATTATCACAATACCCTAGAAAAATGTGATTTTCACTCGTAAACCGTCATTGAAAGACACGCGACATAACGGCAGTTAGAATACGAAGAAGACCCCCCATCTAAGCAATAAACGGTCAGCAGATTAACCATACGAGTTAGCAATGATTGAATTGGTACAAGGTACACGGTAGTGTACAATGGTTTTTATGTTTTTAAGCAAATGGAAAAAATGAGCAAAAAAGCGGAAAAAACAGAAAAACTTTGCTAAAAACCGATAATTACGTATCCAATTTCCTTATTCATATTGTGAATTTTTTTTTCTGTTACCTTTGGAATATTAAAGGTGTGCGTTTGGCGTTCACTGCGGTCAATGATGTTTCCATTTCGGACGATGACGTAACCCGAATCGCCCAAATTTGCCGTTGTTAGGACACCGCTGGCATGGTCAAAAGACAAAATGCACACAGTTGACGAGCCAATTATTCGAAAGTTTTTTCGTTTATTCAAAATCAAAAGCTAAAGAAACTAAATTAAGTACGGTTCGATCACAAAGTGTTATGATACATCCGCGGATTTTTTTTTTGTGAACGAATTTTTTCTTTCGCTCGATTTTCGCAAATGGACATTAACCGTAGTTTTCAATTGTGACTGATATTTTATGATGGCATATCATCAAATAGGTTTATTATCAAACCAGGAGGTACGGCCCGGTTCATTTTCTGGGTAGTATTGTATTTTCAGCATGATTTGCAGCATGAATACCTTATTATAAGAGTCGTCGATAAGCTTCAGTGGATCATGAGATTTTTTCCCAGCCATATCTTTGCAAATGCGCATCAGGGACGCTGAAAATGCTGACGGGTCATATCCCCGGGTTCTCCATCCACCCACGCCGTCCGCAACGCCAATATAATCTAAATAAAATCGTAATCATCATATAATCAAATAATAACATACTATGTTGAACATAGTTTCCTGATTGCCAAGAAAAAAAAATAAACAAAAAATGGGCTATTTCTGATATTTATAGTTTTTAACCGTTAAAACTTTACCTAATACTACACGCACTAACCCTACATGTCCTTGAGATCAGCACATCGAGCTCTTTCGAATAAACTTTATTTCGAAAGAATCTAAATTTCGAAAAGACACCAAAAATGAGCATTGTCAAAAATATATTTGTTTTAAAATAAAGTGTTCCAAACCTTTTTTATGGGCGTTGAGCGTGAAAAACGCATCTTCGCCAAACTTGTCGATGTTGGATTGCCGCGTAAAGCACTTGACAATTGGCGAAATTTTGGCGAAACCGGCGGCGGCCCAGTTCAACTGGACATATTTGACGATTATGGGCGGCAGTGGAGACTGGACGAGGCCAAAACTCCAATCAATCGCATTCGGGAAAACCGCGTAAGTTCGATTCAACAAGCGGTGAATTGAAAGCCAGCGGTTATTATTGCCCGTTGAAACGCATGTTGAATGTTGCAACTTTTGCTTACCTAAACAAAATATATTATTTCATTAGCTAAAAAGTGCATGTTTCTTATTTTAAAGTGTTCTAATAACGTACTTGACTTTTCTTAATCGTAATCTTCCAAAAACCCATCTCCTGTAAATTAATCTAGGTAAAACTAAAGTTTCGTTTTTGTATTACATAAAAGTAACTTTCCCTTATAGTCACAAAAAAGTAAGATCATAAAGTTATACCGAAATATCGAAAGAAAACATGTTTATAATACAAGCCCATTTTTTGGACTTCGTCTAGTAAAAATTATATACGATTTTCAAATTTACTTAGTAATTGAGTAAAAGGAAGATGTAGTACATCTGATGTACCTAACCGGGCCCGGGTCGACCCAACTTGACATCTGTCTTAGAACCAGCCACCTACTAGAAATTTTCTTTTAATTCATTTTTTATTTGTAAAAATATGGTTTTTGTGGGAAATGTAATATCAATTTTTTGTTTGAAACAACATTAGTTCTACAATACATCTACCTAAGACAAAACGCTCAAGGCATTGCAGGTACTGCTGAAAACATCTCATCTCTATCCGTTAAATTTCACTACAAAAAAATCATGATTTTATATCAACGAACATGATGTTCTAATAAACATAAATTTTTCTAATAAAAAAGACATAATTTTCTTATAAAAAACATAATTTCCTTTACAAACAAGCATTAAAACCAGATTTTCTGAAATAAAATCCTCAGATTTCTGGAAAACCTGAATAAACACGATTTTGTAAAAAAAAATCTCAACGAATGTGATTTCTTGAAATATACGTATCTCAAATGAGTTTAAATTTTTTCATATACCTAAAACATAACGTTCCAGGCATTTCAGATATCGCTGAAACACTTTCATCTCTATCAATCCTTATGACTACGATTTATAGCTTAATTCCAAGGTATAGTACCGAGAAATAATACCCTTTTTAACAATTTTATGTTTAAGGTCAAATCCCAAGACAAGACATGAGAGAGATTATGGATCATTATAGTCTCCAAAAAATGATTGATTATTGTAATTAAGTTCTGCATGATGTCAGCAAACATCGCTAATTGTGCGACTAATGGAAAGGTAACTTCCGTACATGTGTTAATCAGCTCCAGATTAATCCAACACGGCACACGCAGTACATGTGGGGCTACACGTAACTTTTTATGCCATTTACGTCTCTACGTATTATTTTATGTTTAAAACTCCCTCGTATCTACAATTTTAAAAAAACATAAATTTTTAAACTAAAATGCTAGTTATACGTTTATGAACTACCACTAAAAAATCTAGTATGAAGACATGATTTAAAATAATGCTGTCAGAAAAAAGACGTGAGTCTGCCCTTTAAGATATGAAGACTGAATAACCATATGAAAACCCCATATGACCTTAGTGTCAGGCTACCCGACCCGTGTCCGAGTTGAGTACGAGTTTACTCGGGTCAGGTACCCGAGTGTCGACCTCTGAAAGGGACTTTCGACCTTACTTGAAAAATCCCTTGAAAACCGAGTTACATTTTTTAAAAGTTGCATACTTGGCTTTCACTAACAGTTATTCCGCTTGAAGCTGATAAATTTACCACCGAGTTGCGATAGTTATTTACACTTCCTTTTTTCAAATACCGTGTTCCACCTTTAAGCGTATTTATTTTTGTGAAGAAAAATCTTCATGTGATATATAGACGTTTTACGTATACGACGTCTAAATAACAGACAATGCATTGAAATTATTTTACTAAAAATATACCATAAAAGGCTCAACCAGTCTAATACAAAACACGATTTGAGATATCGCTAGCCGGTTGTGAGAGAATAACTGCCGTAGGGTTTAGGGTTAAAATCAAATCAAGGAAACCAACCAAAATAGTTTTACAAAAAAATATGTTTTTTTTGCACGAAAAAGATTACTTATGAAATAAAGGGCCCTTTCCGCGGCATTTACTAACTATCCTCCCTGTATAAAATCTGAACTAACTTTATTTTCCTTAGCAGGAAGGGGTAGTATTAGGTACAGTTTTACTTTCCCCTTATGTTCCTGTAATCATGGTGGGCGGGAATAAACACAGACATAAATATAACGAATTCGCATCAACTCATATTTTTACAGTTTTCCTACAGTACTGTATATAAGTGCTAAACACATATTTTCCATTTAAATAAAACACTAAACAAGCAATTCCCACTGTCATATTGAAGATCGTTCTTGGCTGACACCCAAACACATAAAAAATTGATTTAGAAAAAAAACGTAAAGGAAATTTGCAGAGTGTAAAGACGACTTACAACAAAAATCGGCCACCTTCAAAAGTTGTCAGAAAAAAAGATTGCAGCGAATCTCTATGATGTTAAAGGCTGCCGCTTGATATCTGGAGTCCTAAATAAAATAAAAAAAAAACATTTCAGGCACAAATTAATCAATTTGCTTTATAGCCTCTGTCAAAAGAAGCTACTCTCAGCATATTATAATAATACTGTTAGCTTACTATATTTTACTCGAATCGACCGAAAACTAGGTTGATGACATAATACAAAAAGGAAATATTGCAGAAGGTAGAGTCTACATTGTAGACCTTGAGGTGTTGGTTATAAGGTCCAACTGAAAATGATTTTAAAGTCCAATGCATTAAAAACTGGGCTTAATAAAAAACGAGGATCATTTTTGGGGCTTTAAGTCAACTCTTTAAAAAACACGATTTTCATTCTTGAGAGACACCTTTTTGTGGGGCTTCTGGCAACAACTTTAGCTTGAACTTAAATAAATGAGTGTTATTGGTACTTATGACCAACAAAGTAAAAAAAAAAATATGGCCCATAACGGGTCCCACATATACTTATCAGGTTTTTGAACTTGGTTTGCATAAAAAAGAGGTCTTCTATTTTGTGACACTTCTTTAATATTCCCTTCAAAGTTAAATCAGTCTCAAATCGATTAACCCGATAAGTACAATGTGGCTTAACTTTAAAGGGAATATTAAAGAAGTGTGACAAAAATTGAAGATCTCTTTTTCATATGTATGCACTTTGGTCATAAGAACTTATTAAGAAGTGCTAAAAACACATGATTGTATGCAAACAAAGTTCAAAAACTTTTTTTATTCTAGTCCGGGGTCTCGCTCGATGCGCTCCCATTTTATGTAAATATCATCCATTGAAAATTTATTTTTATTGGCATGTTTTTCGAACAGATCTTTTTCTGAAAAAAAATCAAAATTATATTCAGTAAAAGGTTTTCTTTGAAAACGTCTATATTTAGAGATATTTACAAAAAAATGGGTCCACATCGATCTAAAAAATTTGTTCACTTCGCTTACGAATCAAAAACATGAAAATCACTAAACAAGGATACAGTGAATTTCGCTTACCGTGACAGTATTTTCTTAATTTGTTTACAGTAGAATCCCCTGAGTTTAACTAGTAGATGTAACACAATATTTGAAAATGGCTAAATAGTGCGCCGAACAATACAAATATACGTCAATTCATTCATTTTTTTTTCTTTAGAATACCAGTGCAAAAGATGTCCCATGCCTTACCAGACAGACGGGTCAAGGTTTCCGCACTCAAATTCACGTCGCATGACTTGAATATTTCCTTTTTTATAGAAAAGTGTTGAATAGCCTTTTCAGCAAAAAAAAAATGGATTTAATGCATGTGCGCAAACATCGCTTTTGAAGACACTGCTTGACAAGGGAACATAAATTAATATATGGGTGGTTATAAGGGCACCGTCTGAATCGGTCTCTTTTCTTTGCGAAAGGTTAATTCGCCGAAATTTTCCCCTTTCGAGCATTGTGATTGGCCAGAAATGGAGGAATTTCGGCGGATTACCCTTTCGCCATAAAAGAAAAAAGACCGATTCAGACGGTGCCTTTATAAGGTTTTGTATAATAATAAATAAGTTAACCTTACGCGGATAGAAAACTCGTACTCAAATTGGATTGTAACCGCGGGTAAACGATTGGTAAAATGTACCATACCAGTGGTTTAATTCGTAATTTACCACGGCCATTACACGAATTTTACTCATACAAGCGGCTACGCATAACAATTAAAATCAAGCTTTTGGCAGCCAATCCTAATAAGGTATTAATCTGACGTCTGATTCGCTGGTCAGAGAATGGTTTCATGGATTGTACCCACTGGGTACTACCCAGTCCTGTCAGATTCTCTGAAAAGTGTCGAAAATGGATATATGGAGTCCATATTATGGACTGCATTTTTTTTCGGGAGATACGTAATCATCGCTTTATCACAACTTACTTTTCTTGTTTTGATCGACATGCGTATAACTGACCAAGCGTGATGAGATAAACTGTCTACTAGCGGCAACGGTCGTCTTTTTTGTGCGGTTTCGACAATTATAAACTTAGATATATATTTTCGACGCAAAAAATAAGTATCATGCTGGATTCATTGTTTTTTAATGAATCATAAATAAGAATTTTAATAAGTCTGTAATTGAAAACGAAATTGGCGAAATAAGGAGGTCACGAGTTCGAATACCGTGTTGTCAGTTTTTTTTTGGTCGTGATTTGTCTTCTTCAAAATTTATAAGCCTTTGCCCGACCCTAAAGCTCAAACAAACTTTGTTCTGTAAGTAGCAATTGTTTGTAAGCCAAATGTTTAGTACCGGTACATATTAAAACCGTAGTGCGACGAAGGGTTATTAAACGAAAAATATTACATACGGTTTTCCTTCACGGCCTGATAAACTTTAACAAATGGCAACTTTATAAACCGGATAAACGTAAAAGTTTTTGGCATTATTTTTGTGAAGATTTCATAAAATTAATTCCGGAAAATCGACAAACTGGCCCAGAATATTTATTACGACAAATTTTTGTAAAAACTTGATGCTCAATTTAAATTTGACAACTTTAAAATTCAAAATTGTTAGGCTCATTTAAAAAAAAGTGACTTTTACGAAAGTCATTAAAAAAAATCAAAATTTCAAAATAACTGAAAAATTACAGCGGTATTTTGAAAACAAATGTCTCCTACTAAATCGGTACTGATAGTTCGAGAACGACTTATTCCTATATATTCACAAATTCCTTTCGAAACATCGAAAAAGTCGCCAAAAAATAAAATTTTTTTGTCGAAACCGTGCCTGAGCCATAAAGTGTAATTTATTTACATTTTAATTGGAGTATCCAGTTTCATGTGTGTCCTCTCGTCGAGTTCACTCTAGAAATATTTTTTTTTTCTCTCGAGAAAATTCTCTGGATTTGTGCTTTTTCAGCAGTGTTGTGTTTGTTTGAAGATTTATTTTATTTTAGTTCAAGTTTTCGATGTTGTTTTGGGGTCTCAGGACGTTGATGCGTTGAGCCAATGACATGGCTGGACACGCCCACACCCACCAGTGGTTAACCAATCGGCGCTCTTCTTTCTTCTAACAATTATTCAATTTTTTCTAAAAAAAAATAGTTACATTTTTTATGAGTAGAAATTATTACGACAAATAATGATGCGATATTCTTTCATAAATATTAGAAAAATTTCGTTATAGAGTACAAATATTACCAATAAAGAGTAAAAAAGTGTGCCCGATTAGCACTAGATTATATAAGTTCGAGTTCAGACTGTTTTAGACAAGTTGATTAGCTTTGATAAAATTGAAAAAAAAAATCTTGAGATGTTAACTCTTGCGGTTTCATGTGGATGAACTAGGGTGTCATATCCCTATTTATGTGCCAATGCTTCAATAATTTTCTCCAGAACTTCCGTGTATGATTTTCTGAATTTTTTTGAAAAAAATCGAACATAAAAACTTGGGGTGATAGTTTTTTTATATTTTCGAAAGTACATAAATAGTTGTCTATCATGAAAGACCCAAAAGGTACACGAAAATGTCTTAAAAATCTTGCAAAAGGATTTTTTAGATTTTTCCAAAACTACTTTTCTTATAACGATAAAAACTATTGCTAAACGGCTTTAACCGCGGTTAACCGTAATTTTGCAGAAAGTGGGCTTCAATTATTGCATTTTAGTAATACATCGAGAAACAAAATTGAGTAATAATTGATCTACGACGGATTGCAATTTTTTGACAACTTTTCGCTTTCACCGTTTTTTCCGGTACATCAGTGTTGAAATCAAAACAAATACAAAATCATTATCTGTAAATTATCAGTTAGAGCTTTTTTGGTCCTTGATTACAAAAACGTTTATCAATGGCTAGCATGCTATCAATGGCTATAGCATGGTCTAGGTCCATAGGAATAGTATTTTTGGAACGAATTAACATTCAGATCTCTTTACCTAAATTAATGTTTTCTTCCATTTGAATATCTTGCAAAACGTCCTAGCTCACCCTAATCGCAAAACATTTGTACGAACTTAATACATTCTTCATATAAAGGTGTCATGATCAAGCCTTACAAAAGTTAATAACTTTTTACCCGCTATTTTATTATTATTCAAATATCAACACAATGTATCCGAATTTATTTTATTACCCCAAATTTTACCCAAATTGTTCTCAAATTGTTTTTTTCCTTTGGCGGTGTATGATATGGGCATGATATACACTGTACCATACACTACCTACCTGCTTTAAGTAACAGTCCTTTTCCGCCTACGCACTACCTGCTTAAAGTAGCAGTCCCGCCTACCTGCTTTAAGGACACAATAATGAAACAAAAACTGTTACTTTAAATGGAATTGGTACTTAAGCATGTAGTGCACAGGAGGAAAAATTAACTGTTACTTTAAGCAGGCTGGTGGTGTATATCATATACACAGTATATGAGTGTGATGCGTGTCAATTTAGTACTACATTGTATGTTTTTCATTCATCTCTGTCGTGAACGAGATGAATTACATATTAACGTTCTCTGCTTCCCATTTTTGATGCGGTCAATTCAGACACTTTTTCTAAAATATTTGCTTCTTTTTTATTGCAGTGTGTCAAAGATCAGCTCATTCCGAAATCAATGTTTTTATGACGTTTTTTCTTGAATGAAAAGTGTCGGGAATGAGTGCTGATAAAATATACAGTAATCACAATTACAGTTATTGTTATATATAACATTTTCCTCGGCGCTTGCTTCCAACGTGACAGATAATTTGATTGTCGATCGCAGTTGCGTTTGATACTGAGTTTTAAAAAGTTTAACTTTAAGTTTTGGGGAAATGCATTTTGTTTTACAAGGGGATTTGCATTTGGAAAAATATGATAAAAAACGGATCTTCAGTATTCGAATAAAATCTAAGCGAATAATTTACTTATCTAAAAAGTTCAGGGAGGGGCGGTGATTTTCTGTTGGTTAGGCTTGCGATAATGTGCCCAAAGGTTTTTCTAGGATTCTTTACTGTAAAATTTTAGAAAAATCTCAACTTAATGCACGCGTAAGCGATTATACGGTCCGGGACTTTATCCGTTATTAGGTTTGATGGTATCCAAAAAGGTCTTGTTTTTTCAGATATTTATAACGGTTTATGGTTACACGGAAATTCATTTGTAACAGATTATAAGACCTTATACTAATCTGAAAAGAACCGAAGACCTTTTTTGGATTTCACCTAAAAACACATAACTTCGTGCCTAAGACCTTATAAGTTATAACCACACAGCCCTGTAATTCAAATCAGAATAACATTGTCTGCAAAAGTTTAGATTAAAAATTAAAAATATTCTGTTAGAAGTTTTTACTAGAGCCTGGTCCGTATACTAAAATGCTTATTGTGTGACTATATCGCTTTGTATACCTTTTGTTTGTGATAAAAACCTCTTAATAGATCTTGCGTCGGAAAGTTGATTTTTGTTCACTTGGGGTAACGTGTCGGTTCCATTAAGCCTGTCGACCAAATCGCCAAAAAATGAATCGACATTGCCACGAAATGATACTTAACAGGTCAGTGTTAAGAAAACCATTCAATCGATTTAAACATTTCATTCAATTTACCGTGAGTATAAAGTCTGTGATCGCATCCATTATCGCATGTAAAAATCAAAATCGCGCAATATTTCTTTTCAACCCGTCGAAATCGTATATTTCGTTTTGTCATGAGCTTTATTTGAATGTATAACTTATTGAAAGTCCATGTTTAAAAATTACAACACGAAAATAATTTATAAGTGAGTTATTTTAAATACTCGGATTCCCTAATCGTCATATCTGACCAAACATCGAGTGTTTTTCGAAAACACAGTACCTAAAGTTTTATAAAAAAAACCCATAGAAATGAAAAAAACATACGTTTGTAACATAATTCCTTTATAGTTTGTGATTTAAATTAAAAACGATAATTCAAATTTTATTACACAAATTATACATTTCATTGAACAGAGGTTGCATCGTTTTGATCGTAGATCAATTCTACAGACGTCATTTATGAAATTCGGATGTGTTTCCGATAAAACGCTTATGGAGGTTGCCCTTACACATTATTTTACAAATTGTTTAAGTCTACGGTAGACTGTCTACCGTATGGGCCATACGGTATGGCAGTTCTCAAACTGTAAGGTTTGTAACGTTATTCTGGCGTCACTGTTACAGTCTGAGCGCTACCATACGGTATGTTCCAAAATGTTTACAAATTTAGCAAATAAAAGCGAGGGGGGTTTGGTTTATGGACTAGAAATGCCGCTAGGCTAAACGGGTGCAGGATCTGTAAACTAAATTTTCTAAAAAGTTTCTTCTAAACTTATTGCAGTAATCAGCTTTTGGGAAGAAAATTGACCAGAATAGATGTGGGGACTGTACCACATAGCTTATACGAACTATAGAGTTGTTCTAATACTTTATTCTCTATTTGTGTCACCCTCAATTGTAAAAACTTCAAATACTATAAAGAATAATCTCAGCCTCATTGCTACAAAAAGTATATTTTTTCGGTTAAAACGGCAATCAAAGTTTGTTTTTTAATGAACGCGATTGTTTATTTTATATATATAAATATATTAATTTTATATGACTTTTATGAGTTTTCTAAAGACGCGGCTTCTTCAGGCGCCTACAGAGAGAACTTTTCTATTTAAAAAATGGCTTTCAAGCACACAAATGACTTATTTTTTAGTTCTTGAAAGCAAAATGTAATATTGCCGTATTTTTTAAAACGTTCTCTTATCGTTTTTTCAGTCTCATTGTGGCAAGATATTTAACTCTGAAATCCGCCGCCCTTTAACCTTCAAACACATATGACGGACGTTTGTCCGTCCGGGCATATAAAATGCGTTTTTTATGGTGTCACATTCTATTAAATGTAACGATAGTGAAAACTAACATAGATTAATCGATTACAAAGTCGGAAAACAAATAAAAATAAAAATTGTGTTTCCGTAATGAATATTAATTAGTCATTCATTGGAGCTAGGAAACCTCAAAATAGAGGTTATNAATGAATTAAACCACAAACTATTTTGCAACAAAAAAGTACAGAGAAATAATCTAAGATACATTGAAAATATGGCTATTTTTCTAGTAAGTAAATTGCACATAATTTCTAGATTTTTCCGTTATTTTGGACACATACGGACTTATTTGTGTTACTTATAGTGCGAGTGGATATCCAAGTTCACTTTCATGGCCATAAAAATTGTATTTACAGTTATTGCTATTTTGGGTCATGGCCATCCTTAATGCATTTATTGAAAAATTTATTGTTTTTGGCCGTTTACCAAGTTCAATAAATCATTAATTACTCGTGATTAAAAAAATTAAAATTTATTTTTATTTGTGTTCGACGGATTCACAATTGCTTTTTCTATGTTGGATTTCACTGTCAATTAATTTAATAAAACCGAACAACAAACAAATACGTCTATTTCTGGTGTAGGGACAAACGTCCCTGTTTTTTGGTTGGGGGTTAAGGGATAATAATATTTGGAGCAATATTTTTTGGTTAAATAAAAGTCATCATAAAACTCCGCGGCCCTTATTTGGTGTATTACTTAAGGACCGGTCAGTCGTGTTGTTTACAAACTGCACGTTCGGGGAAAACGCTATAAAATCCCTTTTACAACAACGATCACATTGTTTTTTGTTATGTACTATAATAACAAGGGTTCTACTTAACCACAGCATGATTTTTAATTTCATATATATCATCGCCGACCCCCCACGTCGACTTGAACTTCACACAAAGTTGAACTTCTCCGGAGCATCAATTGAACATAGTTAGTGATATCGACTTGCTTTTTTTTGGCTATTTGTTCCTACTATAAAGGCGCACAATCGTCAAAAGGCGATTTTGCGTAACTGGTCTAGAAAAAAAATATCTCGAAAAAATGGAATAATGGGAAATTTTTTCAACTTCGTGACCTTGAAATTTAATGATCGAGAAACGATATCGGAAATCCCCTTTTGACAATTCAGGCCAACAAGTGGCTTAACATCATGCCGAAAAAACCTTATCCATAGCATCAACAGTACTCAATTGATGCTCAACGATTCAAAAACTTCCTCATCAAAATTCATACTTTAGAAACAAAAGTGTGCGATGCGTTGTGATTAATATCGAGCTTTGCAACCAAATTATGTTTGATCATTTCTCCGAACATTTTAAACTACCATTATGAACAAATTAGACATTAAAACAGAAGAAAACAGTCTAAAATTTTGAAACCTCAATATTTCTAGAATGTGTTACCCAAATGAACTTGACTATTGTTGATAACAATAGCTAACGCCTTAAATAGTAATAAAAACATAAAATGTGCGTGAAAATTTAGGTTAAGAGATTTTTGTCTTTAGTTTGTACACAACATGACTGACCGGTCCTTAAAGTGTTTTTAACCACCCGTATACCGTTATTTAAAAACTGATTACAGTCCCCCACACGAAATTTCGTGTGAAAAAAAAAGAAAAAAAAACACCGTCATCACGCGTGGGATAAAACATCAATTTTTTGTGAAAACTAATAATTTTTATCGCTCAACTAAGACATCAAATTCGGTTTTGCTTGTATGAAATACATACAAGCTCAAATGCGCATATCGAACATCAAAAAGGCCATTTTTAGGCTTAAAAAGCTAATTACCCAAATAAGTTACAACTACCCAAATAAGTTACATTTTTTTCAGGCAGAAGTTGTAACTTATTTGGGTGGGGGACTGTATATATTCATACTGTTTTATTTAGTGTTCATACAGTGTTTTTGAAATATCATTCATAAATATACAAGGTTTAAAAGTTACTTTTTCTGGTTTCGAAAATAGCTGTAGCAATTCAACAGTCATATTTGTGGCTCGTTTTCTGACACATCTTGAAAATACACAAAAATAGAATACAAATAAATAAATGATTTTTAGGTGTCAAAATTATCTAATTTTTCATTTACAGTATGAAATAGTTCTATTTTCCTCGTGTGTTTTGCACTGAATATTACAGCACCACTCAAACTTGCAGTCACTTTGGACTGTAATTTTTTGCGTTTTTTCTAGAACCGCTCGTCCACAACTCCGACAAAGATAATCACATGAGCCGGGTCCACCAGTTCCCTTTTTTGTATCTTTTGATTTATCGCATTGGCGACCCTTTGTGCCCAAAACGCCCAGGTCTTTATTTTTCTTGCAGTGGTTGGGCGACTTATCGTAGAAGATAATGTCCGATTTGTACGTAGAAGGGATAATGGCTGTTTCTTTTAGGTCCTTTTGGGGCTTTCGTCCACTAACTTTTTCGTAGCGTTTATGAACTTCGTTGGCTATTGATCTAAATAAAAAAAAATATCACGAAAAGTTTTGTTTTGCTTTTTGGAAAATGTATGTCTTATGTCCAAAGCGCGAAAGAAGGCCAAGTAAAATACCCGTGGTAATTTTCCACAGATAAATAGAATACATTTGGTGTGGTAACGAAGTGACAGTAACAGAACGAAGTAACAGTAACGGAACGAAGTGACACTTTTTCGCAGTTTTTTCGGCAAAAGGAACGAAGTGACGGAACGAAGTGACAGTTTTTGACAACAAAAAAAAGGGGAAACGAAAGTGTCACTTCATAACCATACCAACTGTAGTACGAAAGGGGAATCTTACTTGAATTGTGGCATTGCGTTCCAACATGAATTTACAGTACAGCTCCCACTAAGTCCGTGACATCTACATCTTCTAGCTTTGGCCATTTCTTCGCTCACAATCTTAACATCATTATAAAAAAATGATACTTAGTAGTCAACTGGAAAATCATTGAAGTATGGAGCCTTTTTCATTTAATATCCTACAGTCACCGATTTTAAATTACGAGATCGGATGAATTTGTAATCTCTCCTATACAATTGGTATAATTTACCAAAAAGGTTTTTCGAGATAGCGCCTAATACTATAAAAATAAATCAATAATTTACCGATAACCCTAGTCGATAATTGTGTAATTCGGCTTTCGAATGAATATCGCGTTCTCTTTCGATTGGATGTTGATAAAATTGACAGGACCGCCATTGGCCATAATGTAAATGTTCGGTCACTTTGTTTTCGGTACTCGAAGAAGAATATCGACCACATAATGGAATTCGATTAGTTCGCCGTGAAACCGGTTCATAAATATGTTATTAAATACACTTATATTTTAGAAACAAGTAGTAACCAAATTCTCTTATTAAAAGATTCTATCAAAGAGCTTAATTTTATGAAATTTATCATGTCGCAACTCTGAGCTACTGTATATAAAGTGATGTCACTCAAGTGAGCCTTTATAGTTCAGTGACGTCATACTGTTATTTTAGCCCCGCAAAATTCGTATATCCTCTTTTCAGGATTTTTTGCGGAATTTATTTACCAAAAAAATAATTATGAACCGCTACCCTCTAAGTTGCAAATACTTTGGTTATTTCCGGTATCGCATGCATGCGCAATCGTGTATGCCGCGCTGCTTGAAATGAGGGTCTGAAGATATCCACTTTCTTTGTTACCTAAATTCAAAAGACCTAATTAATTACCTAATTCAAAGACATTTTATTTTGGATTAGCCTATTTTTGTTAAAACTTTTAACTCTCAGGGAAAACTCTCAGTGGTAATCCGTAGGAAGACTTGTGTGCCTTATGTGCACACATTCAAATAATTATGTCACGTGTTGTTTGAATTACTTTCCCCTATGAGTTAAGCATTGTTCGTATCATTTTTAACGCAATTTTGGCATCACCCCTGTTCCCCACGGTACAATACGATATTTTTAGTAAAAAAACGCTACTTAAACACACACATCAATCATCTAATATCTCGCAGTATCGGACCCGGTCAGGTCATAAATTCAAACGTACGTTAAATGTCATTTTTTCAGTAATAATCTCTTAATTGATGCGAATGAAACTTAATAGATCGTAATCTTTAACAATCCATGCGAATTATTGAAAGTCTGCACACGAATCAATTAAACTCTCACCTAAACTCAAAGTCACATCAATTAAATTTAACTGTTGCTGCTTTCTTTTCCTCTTTTTCAGCTTTTTCGATGGCTTGCGAGGCTTTCGTAGGCTTTCCAGTGGACAATTCCATCTAAACAAAGTGTCATCTGAAATGTGCCATTTTGAACTACTTCTGATGATTAGTCTCTAAGGTCCAAAATATATTTATGTTCATTGATTTTAATCGATGGAAAAACTTTCTCTATTTTTTTGTAAATTCTTTTATTGTTTTCCGAATATTTTAGTATGTGAATGTCAAAATTTAAGAGTATTTTCGTAAGTCTCTTCGTTTGTTTACTACAAATAGCTTAGTCAAAAAACAAAATAATTATCACTAAAACTGTGAGACTAGATAGATATTTCATTTTCGATATTTTTCAAGTTCATGTCGCCGTATGGGACCTATGGGAATAAGTATGGCTACCACAATAAGTGCAAACGACGCGTTTGTTTCCTCATTTAACAACTGAATCTATTCTTGGAATTTTATTAAAGTTGCGGCCCAAAACCCTAACGATTTGTAGTTTGCCCCATAAACAACAAATACAAGCTTTCTGATTTGAATATTGTATTTCAAAATAGAAGAACCTAATTCTTTACAAAACAAAATCAAAACTTAGTGCCAAGCAGTTGAACCGAAAAAACTAGAATTACCTTTCGTTTGTAAATTCCTCGCGACACTGATTAATGGCGACTTTAAATCCCTGGGCGATTTGACGCATTAAAGCCGTATTATAGCGGCAAAAGTTTAGATGTTTGATTTTGCCTGGCAGACTTGTACATCGAACTGTATTGTTTGAATCAGCTATACCGTACCAAAAGTTTGTCCTGAAATTTCATTTATTTTTTGTCGTATGAGGCGAAAATGCTTACCATGGTTCGGGTACGTTTTCTTTTCGTTTCTTTTGCATGGCTTCAGATTCTATCATTATGAGTACAAGTAATATTGCACTGAATTTGGGTTGTAAAATGAAAAAAAAAACATTTGTAAACTCTAAAGGTACTTTTGAGAAGTTATTTTTATTTAAAAATTTATCAAAAAAAAAATTGAACAAAAAATTCTTGCAAAACTGGTATTATAGTTTTATAGCTTACAACTCGGGCGAAAAACAAGGCCACGCTGTCGGTTTTTAGAATGTAGGTTTTTTTTAACAATTAAAATAAACCCGTATTTTAAACATAGACATGTTAAATAGCCTTTTTAAAATAGGACTTTATTTGCAGCAATCCGTGCTTTATTTGGATTTTAAACGTTTGTCACAAACAAAATTCTGTTAAACACATGCTCTCTACATACATAAATTATGTAACATAATTAAAATGATTTTTATTTTTTTTACAACCTTTACCTGATCATGTCTCATTTGAGGGAAAAATGTATTTTATTTTTATTTTTCCTGTATTGGGTCAATTACATTAATTTAGGTTGAAAAAGTGTTGGGTATTTATCTCTATAATCTCGTTACGTTTTACCGTCAATATTTTTAATTGACCGTAAACTCTAACTGCTTAATTTATTATCTTGGTTTGGTATTATCTCTTCGTTAATTGACAATTGCGGAAATAAAAATAGTCAATAAATTACTATTTACCAAAAAAAGAAAAAAAAATCTCGGAAACAGAAAGCAGTTATGAACTGAAAGTGGTGTTAGTGCGGAAGAAGTAGTGATTTTAAAGGGACTCAAGTGATAAGTAGCGCCACGGCCGGATACAATTGTTACGATTCTGACTATTTTTACATAGGCCAGAAAGCATTACATCGGGACAAATAATTAAATTGTGAATAATCAAAGGTTATACTGCAATAAAACAAGTCTCCGAATACACGATTTAATGACCTCGCTTTGGGAACTGAAAAACATGGTCCCTGCGCCCATCGCGGGCGTTTTCGATTGCGAGAAATGCGGCCAGAATGGGCACATAATTTGGTCAACATGACCACACATTTGTGTAAAAGTTGACAGAATGCGATCAAACTGATGGCAATCTCCCACCAACAGACATTTGTTAAAATAATTGCGTGAAAGCTTCGTATATTGCGTGAAAACGTATTCAGGGGGTCTCAAATTAAGGAACATAATTCAAATTAAGGGACACTTTTAACAAAAAGATTCAAATTAAGGGACACTTTTAACAAAAAGATTCAAATTAAGGGACGCTTTATATAATGATAAATAGCAAATCGTCCCTTAATGTGAGTCCCCCTGTATTTGATAACTGGTTAAAAGACATACTTTAAGTACCAATAGTAATTTTAAAAATAAATATCGGATAATGGGATAAGTCGTTTTTTGAAACAGCAAGTTGTTTCAATGAAATTCTGAATTATTCCAGTTTTTCCGGCAGAAAAGTTTTTAAAAGCATTACCAAACTTTTCACAAAGATAAAACTGGACGACCATATGTATCGTTCAGCACCGACTAAATTGGAATAATTTCTAAAATGTCGAATGGGGAATTTGTCGACAAATTACCCTTAACCACCTTTACATTTTATCCATTTATATGATTTTTGTGAAAAATTGTCGACGGATTACCCTTTATTCACTTTGCCCTTTATCACCTTTACACATTATCACCCTTTGCTTTTATCCACTTTACCCTTTTTTGTCGACAAATTACTTTTAGAGGAATTCCCTTTCGACTAATAAGAAATGATTCCAATTCAGTCGGTGTCGTATCATTCATGTAAGGGAATTTGTCTAAAAGTAATTTGTATGCGTTACGTACGAGCCTTACGTACGAGTATTAGCCTAATTTCTTTGAAAACGCTACTTCTTAAAGTAAATGTTATTTAATTTTTCATTTAAAATGATACGGCAATAAATTATTAGTAATAATGGTACCAGTTCATATTTTTCTCCACAAAAGGATAAATACGAGTAATGATACGATAATATCCCAAACGGAACCCCGACATCTCGACTTTGCCAAAAAAGTTTTCTAAACATAGTTCGCATAAAGATAAAATCGAAATTTAAGCATGATGTCCACCCCACCATTTGTTTTTTAATCTTCAAGGCCGTTTAATTTCGTTCGAGCACTTTTAGAAGTTTATTGCAAATCTAGTGCGAAAAACCAGCTGAATATGTTTATATTGTGGGTTCGACCCTCTGTAATTATCCGGCTGCTGTTAGACCAAGTGAAAGCGAAATCTTTTAAAGAAAATAGGTTTACAAATACCTGTTTTCTCTTCGTAATCTTACAATTGGCATGTAAGTGTCAATCTTAACTTCTGAGCCCCTAATTGGTTTCGTTTTTATTATTTTGAACAATAATTTGAAAACGTTATTCGTTTTCTTAGGAGTTTTGGTTTCGATTTGAACATCGTACCTGCTTTTAGCTATAGCCTATAGGGGGTCGTTAGTTATAAGGTCTGGAATTTGTCCCGTTGTTAAGACAAGTCATTTTTTTTGGACTAAGGTCAGGTTTTCTATACAATTTCTGTTTTTTTGGATTCTTCATCCCGAAGCTCAAAAACTAATTTTATATTTTTGTTGGGCGAAATAATGTTTTTACACAATTATTGGGCTAAAGCTTTCAGCCTAAGAGTTAAAAAAGTATATAAAGTATTTTTTTGTGATGTTATAACTTATAATGCCAAATCAGTTTTTAGGAATTGACCTTATAAACAACGTGGGTGCAGGAAATTAAGAGGTTACTACCAGGTATTCAGGAATGTAATTTAAGCCCTTATTTGAGTCCAAATATTGACCCCATGAATTTGGACCTCAAGCTTTCACGTGACACTAAATCGCAAAAATTTGAATTTATAACAAGCATAATTTTTGTGTATTCCTTTATTTCAGTGAAACAGTTTTGACAGGTTAAAAACGTGTTTCAATATCCACTGCCATCTTATCAACGTGTTTTAGTACGGGAATGGAGTGAGATATCGCTTGCCTTCAAAAAGTACCTCGTCTGCCAGCACGCGGTAGTCACATTCCGTGTAATATCGTGATTGGGCACAGAGCATGGAATGGGGCTTGTAATTGATTTTTAATTAGTATGCATATCGAGCAAGTGTGAGTTTTGTGTGATTTAGATTGTAAATT